>JAAWWB010002324.1:0-123262 GCA_018804465.1 Populus tomentosa
CTTGTTCTACACCACACTTTCTTCCACAAACGGCAAAACGCTTTGACTCGGTGCGTTTCCCGGCATTCCGACTTCGATGCCCCGGTTGCCGAAATTCAATTGCCTTTGTATTTCGGGTGATCCCTCTTAAGCATGTATGCTTCTGCTACTTGTTCTATATCACACTTCCTTCCACAAACAGTGAAACGCTTTGACTCGGTGAGTTTGGCGGCATTCCGACTTCGATGCCCCGGTTGCCGAAATTCAGTTGCCTTTGAATTTCGGTTGATCCCTCTTGAGCATGTATGGTTCTGCTACTTGTTCTACACCACACTTGCTTCCGCAAAAGGCGTAACGCTTTGACTCGATGAGTTTCGTGGCATTCTGAATTCGATGCCCCGCTTGCCGAAATTCAGTTGCCTTTGAATTTCGGGGGATCCCTCTTTAGCATGTATGATTCTGCTACTTGTTCTACATCAGACTTTCTTCCGCAAACGGCGAAACACTTTGACTCGGTGAGTTTCCCGGCATTCCGTCTTCGATGCTCCGGTTGCCGAAATTCAGTTCCCTTTGAATTTCGGGCGATCCTTTTTTAGCATGTATGCTTCTGCTACTTGTTGTACACCACACTTTCTTCCATAAACGGCGAAACGCTTTGACTCGGTGAATTTCCCAGCATTCCGACTTCGATGCCCCGGTTGCCGAAATTCAGTTGCCTTTGAATTTCGAGTGATCCCTCTTGAGCATGTATGCTTCTGCTACTTGTTCTATATCAAACTTCCTTCCGCAAACAGCGAAACGCTTTGACTCGGTGAGTTTCGCGGCATTCTGACTTCGATGCCCCGGTTGCCGAAATTCAGTTGCCTTTGAATTTTATTGATCCCTCTTGAGCATGTACACTTCTGCTACTTGTTCTACATCAGACTTCTTCCGCAAATGGCCAAACGCTTTGACTCGGTGAGTTTCCAGGCATTCCGACTTCGATGCCCCGGTTGCCGAAATTCAGTTGCCTTTGAATTTCAGGTGATCCCTCTTGTGCATGTATGCTTCTGCTACTTGTTCTACACCACACTTGCTTCCGCAAAGGGCGTAACGCTTTGACTCAATGAGTTTCGCGGCATTCCGACTTCGATGCCCCGGTTGCCGAAAGTCAGTTGCCTTTGAATTTCGGGTCATCCCTGTTTAGCTTGTATGCTTCTGCTACTAGTTCTACACCACACTTCCTTCCGCAAAGGGCGTAACGCATTGACTCGTTGAGTTTCGCGGCATTCCGACTTCGATGCCCCGGTTGCCGAAAGTCAGTTGCCTTTGAATTTCGGGTGATCCCTCTTAAGCATGTATGCTTCTGCTACTTGTTCTACACCACACTTTCTTCCACAAACGGCAAAACGCTTTGACTCGGTGCGTTTCCCGGCATTCCGACTTCGATGCCCCGGTTGCCGAAATTCAGTTGCCTTTGAATTTCGGGTGATCCCTCTTTAGCATGTATGCTTCTGCTACTTATTCTACACCACACTTCCTTCCGCAAAGGGCGTAACGCTTTGACTCGTTGAGTTTCACGGCATTCCGACTTCGATGCCCTGATTGCCGAAAGTCAGTTGCCTTTGAATTTCGGGCGATCCTTTTTGAGCATGTATGCTTCTGCTACTTGTTCTACACCACACTTTCTTCCACAAACGGCAAAACGCTTTGACTCGGTGCGTTTCCCGGCATTCCGACTTCGATGCCCCGGTTGCCGAAATTCAATTGCCTTTGTATTTCGGGTGATCCCTCTTAAGCATGTATGCTTCTGCTACTTGTTCTATATCACACTTCCTTCCACAAACAGTGAAACGCTTTGACTCGGTGAGTTTGGCGGCATTCCGACTTCGATGCCCCGGTTGCCGAAATTCAGTTGCCTTTGAATTTCGGTTGATCCCTCTTGAGCATGTATGGTTCTGCTACTTGTTCTACACCACACTTGCTTCCGCAAAAGGCGTAACGCTTTGACTCGATGAGTTTCGTGGCATTCTGAATTCGATGCCCCGCTTGCCGAAATTCAGTTGCCTTTGAATTTCGGGGGATCCCTCTTTAGCATGTATGATTCTGCTACTTGTTCTACATCAGACTTTCTTCCGCAAACGGCGAAACACTTTGACTCGGTGAGTTTCCCGGCATTCCGTCTTCGATGCTTCGGTTGCCGAAATTCAGTACCCTTTGAATTTTGGGCGATCCTTTTTTAGCATGTATGATTCTGCTACTTGTTGTACACCACACTTTCTTCCATAAACGGCGAAACGCTTTGACTCGGTGAATTTCCCAGCATTCCGACTTCGATGCCCCGGTTGCTGAAATTCAGTTGCCTTTGAATTTCGAGTGATCCCTCTTGAGCATGTATGCTTCTGCTACTTGTTCTATATCAAACTTCCTTCCGCAAACAGCGAAACGCTTTGACTCGGTGAGTTTCGCGGCATTCTGACTTCGATGCCCCGGTTGCCGAAATTCAGTTGCCTTTGAATTTTATTGATCCCTCTTGAGCATGTACACTTCTGCTACTTGTTCTACATCAGACTTCTTCCGCAAATGGCCAAACGCTGTGACTCGGTGAGTTTCCAGGCATTCCGACTTCGATGCCCCGGTTGCCAAAATTCAGTTGCCTTTGAATTTCAGGTGATCCCTCTTGTGCATGTATGCTTCTGCTACTTGTTCTACACCACACTTGCTTCCGCAAAGGGCGTAACGCTTTGACTCAATGACTTTCGCGGCATTCCGACTTCGATGCCCCGGTTGCCGAAAGTCAGTTGCCTTTGAATTTCGGGTCATCCCTGTTTAGCTTGTATGCTTCTGCTACTAGTTCTACACCACACTTCCTTCCGCAAGGGGCGTAACGCATTGACTCGTTGAGTTTCGCGGCATTCCGACTTCGATGCCCCGGTTGCCGAAAGTCAGTTGCCTTTGAATTTCGGGTGATCCCTCTTAAGCATGTATGCTTCTGCTACTTGTTCTACACCACACTTTCTTCCACAAACGGCAAAACGCTTTGACTCGGTGCGTTTCCCGGCATTCCGACTTCGATGCCCCGCTTGCCGAAATTCAGTTGCCTTTGAATTTCGGGTGATCCCTCTTTAGCATGTATGCTTCTGCTACTTGTTCTACATCAGACTTTCTTCCGCAAACGGCGAAACGCTTTGACTCGGTGAGTTTCCCGGCATTCCGACTTCGATGCCTCGGTTGCCGAAATTCAGTTGCCTTTGAATTTCGGGCGATCCTTTTTGAGCATGTATGCTTCTGCTACTTGTTCTACACCACACTTTCTTCCACAAACGGCGAAACGCTTTGACTCGGTGAGTTTCGCGGCTTTCCGACTTCGATGCTCCGGTTGCCGAAATTCAGTTCCCTTTGAATTTCGGGCGATCCTTTTTGAGCATGTATGCTTCTGCTACTTGTTGTACACCACACTTTCTTCCATAAACGGCGAAACGCTTTGACTCGGTGAATATCCCAGCATTCCGACTTCGATGCCCCGGTTGCCGAAATTCAGTTGCCTTTGAATTTCGGGTGATCCCTCTTGAGCATGTATGCTTCTGCTACTTGTTCTATATCACACTTCCTTCCGGAAACAGCGAAACGCTTTGACTCGGTGAGTTTCGCGGCATTCCGACTTCGATGCCCCGGTTGCCGAAATTCAGTTGCCTTTGAATTTCGGGTGATCCCTCTTGAGCATGTATGCTTCTGCTACTTGTTCTATATCACACTTCCTTCCGCAAACAGCGAAACGCTTTGACTCGGTGAGTTTCGCGGCATTCCGACTTCGATGCCCCGGTTGCCGAAATTCAGTTGCCTTTGAATTTCGGGTGATCCCTCTTGAGCATGTATGCTTCTGCTACTTGTTCTACACCACACTTGCTTCCGCAAAGGGCGTAACGCTTTGACTCGGTGAGTTTCCCGGCATTCCGACTTCGATGCCCCGGTTGCCGAAATTCAGTTGCCTTTGAATTTTGGTTGATCCCTATTGAGCATGTATGCTTCTGCTACTTGTTCTACATCAGACTTCTTCCGCAAATGGCCAAACGCTTTGACTCGGTGAGTTTCGCAGCCTTCCGAATTCGATGCCTCGCTTGCCGAAAGTCAGTTGCCTTTGAATTTCGGGTCATCCCTGTTTAGCTTGTATGCTTCTGCTACTAGTTCTACACCACACTTCCTTCCGCAAGGGGCGTAACGCATTGACTCGTTGAGTTTCGCGGCATTCCGACTTCGATGCCCCGGTTGCCGAAAGTCAGTTGCCTTTGAATTTCGGGTGATCCCTCTTAAGCATGTATGCTTCTGCTACTTGTTTTACACCACACTTTCTTCCACAAACGGCAAAACGCTTTGACTCGGTGCGTTTCCCGGCATTCCGACTTCGATGCCCCGCTTGCCGAAATTCAGTTGCCTTTGAATTTCGGGTGATCCCTCTTTAGCATGTATGCTTCTGCTACTTGTTCTACATCAGACTTTCTTCCGCAAACGGCGAAACGCTTTGACTCGGTGAGTTTCCCGGCATTCCGACTTCGATGCCTCGGTTGCCGAAATTCAGTTGCCTTTGAATTTCGGGCGATCCTTTTTGAGCATGTATGCTTCTGCTACTTGTTCTACACCACACTTTCTTCCACAAACGGCGAAACGCTTTGACTCGGTGAGTTTCGCGGCATTCCGACTTCGATGCTCCGGTTGCCGAAATTCAGTTCCCTTTGAATTTCGGGCGATCCTTTTTGAGCATGTATGCTTCTGCTACTTGTTGTACACCACACTTTCTTCCATAAACGGCGAAACGCTTTGACTCGGTGAATATCCCAGCATTCCGACTTCGATGCCCCGGTTGCCGAAATTCAGTTGCCTTTGAATTTCGGGTGATCCCTCTTGAGCATGTATGCTTCTGCTACTTGTTCTATATCACACTTCCTTCCGGAAACAGCGAAACGCTTTGACTCGGTGAGTTTCGCAGCATTCTGACTTCGATGCCCCGGTTGCCGAAATTCAGTTGCCTTTGAATTTCGGGTGATCCCTCTTGAGCATGTATGCTTCTGCTACTTGTTCTATATCACACTTCCTTCCGCAAACAGCGAAACGCTTTGACTCGGTGAGTTTCGCGGCATTCCGACTTCGATGCCCCGGTTGCCGAAATTCAGTTGCCTTTGAATTTCGGTTGATCCCTCTTGAGCATGTCTGGTTCTGCTACTTGTTCTACACCACACTTGCTTCCGCAAAGGGCGTAACGCTTTGACTCGGTGAGTTTCCCGGCATTCCGACTTCGATGCCCCGGTTGCCGAAATTCAGTTGCCTTTGAATTTTGGTTGATCCCTATTGAGCATGTATGCTTCTGCTACTTGTTCTACATCAGACTTCTTCCGCAAATGGCCAAACGCTTTGACTCGGTGAGTTTCGCAGCCTTCCGAATTCGATGCCTCGCTTGCCGAAATTCAGTTGCCTTTGAATTTCGGGTGATCCCTCTTTAGCATGTATGCTTCTGCTACTTGTTCTACATCAGACTTTCTTCCGCAAACGGCGAAACGCTTTGACTCGGTGAGTTTCCCGGCATTCCGACTTCGATGCCTCGGTTGCCGAAATTCAGTTGCCTTTGAATTTCGGGCGATCCTTTTTGAGCATGTATGCTTCTGCTACTTGTTCTACACCACACTTTCTTCCACAAACGGCGAAACGCTTTGACTCGGTGAGTTTCGCGGCATTCCGACTTCGATGCTCCGGTTGCCGAAATTCAGTTCCCTTTGAATTTCGGGCGATCCTTTTTGAGCATGTATGCTTCTGCTACTTGTTGTACACCACACTTTCTTCCATAAACGGCGAAACGCTTTGACTCGGTGAATATCCCAGCATTCCGACTTCGATGCCCCGGTTGCCGAAATTCAGTTGCCTTTGAATTTCGGGTGATCCCTCTTGAGCATGTATGCTTCTGCTACTTGTTCTATATCACACTTCCTTCCGGAAACAGCGAAACGCTTTGACTCGATGAGTTTCGCAGCATTCTGACTTCGATGCCCCGGTTGCCGAAATTCAGTTGCCTTTGTATTTCGGGTGATCCCTCTTGAGCATGTATGCTTCTGCTACTTGTTCTATATCACACTTCCTTCCGCAAACAGCGAAACGCTTTGACTCGGTGAGTTTCGCGGCATTCCGACTTCGATGCCCCGGTTGCCGAAATTCAGTTGCCTTTGAATTTTGGTTGATCCCTATTGAGCATGTATGCTTTTGCTACTTGTTCTACATCAGACTTCTTCCGCAAATGGCCAAACGCTTTGACTCGGTGAGTTTCGCAGCCTTCCGAATTCGATGCCTCGCTTGCCGAAATTCAGTTGCCTTTGAATTTCGGGGGATCCCTCTTTAGCATGTATGCTTCTGCTACTTGTTCTACATCAGACTTTGTTCCGCAAACGGCGAAACGCTTTGACTCGGTGAGTTTCCCGGCATTCCGACTTCGATGCCCCGGTTGCTGAAATTCAGTTGCCTTTGAATTTCGGGCGATCCTTTTTCAGCATGTATGCTTCTGCTACTTGTTCTGCACCACACTTTCTTCCACAAACGGCGAAACGCTTTGACTCGGTGAGTTTCGCGGCATTCCGACTTGGATGTCCCGGTTGTCGAAATTCAGTTCCCTTTGAATTTCGGGCGATCCTTTTTGAGCATGTATGCTTCTGCTACTTGTTGTACACCACACTTTCTTCCATAAACGGCGAAACGCTTTGACTCGGTGAGTTTCCCGGCATTTCGACTTCGATGCCCCGATTGCCGAAATTCAGTTGCCTTTGAATTTCGGGTGATCCCTCTTGAGCATGTATGCTTCTGCTACTTGTTCTACACCACACTTTCTTCCACAAACGGCGAAACGCTTTGACTCGGTGACTTTCCCTACATTCCGACTTCGATGCCCCGGTTGCTGAAATTTAGTTGCCTTTGAATTTCAGGTCTTGTGCATGTATGCTTCTGCTACTTGTTCTACACCACACTTGCTTCCGCAAAGGGCATAACGCTTTGACTCGATGAGTTTCGTGGCATTTCGACTTCGATTCCACGGTAGCCGAAATTCAGTTGCCTTTTAATTTCGGGTGATCCCTCTTGAGCATGTATGGTTCTGCTACTTGTTCTACACCACACTTGCTTCCGCAAAGGGCGTAACGCTTTGACTCGATGAGTTTCGTGGCATTCTGAATTCGATGCCCCGCTTGCTGAAATTCAGTTGCCTTTGAATTTCGGGTGATCCCTCTTTAGCATGTATGCTTCTGCTACTTGTTCTACATCAGACTTTCTTCCGCAAACGGCGAAACGCTTTGACTCGGTGAGTTTCCCGGCATTCCGACTTCGATGCCTCGGTTGCCGAAATTCAGTTGCCTTTGAATTTCGGGCGATCCTTTTTGAGCATGTATGCTTCTGGTACTTGTTCTACACCACACTTTCTTCCACAAACGGCGAAACGCTTTGACTCGGTGAGTTTCGCGGCATTCTGACTTCGATGCTCCGGTTGCCGAAATTCAGTTTCCTTTGAATTTCGGGCTATCCTTTTTGAGCATGTATGCTTCTGCTACTTGTTGTACACCACACTTTCTTCCATAAACGGCGAAACGCTTTGACTCGGTGAATATCCCAGCATTCCGACTTCGATGCCCCGGTTGCCGAAATTCAGTTGCCTTTGAATTTCGGGTGATCCCTCTTAAGCATGTATGCTTCTGCTACTTGTTCTACATCAGACTTTCTTCCGCAAACGGCGAAACGCTTTGACTCGGTGAGTTTCCCGGCATTCCGACTTCGATGCCTCGGTTGCCGAAATTCAGTTGCCTTTGAATTTCGGGCGATCCTTTTTGAGCATGTATGCTTCTGCTACTTGTTCTACACCACACTTTCTTCCACAAACGGCGAAACGCTTTGACTCGGTGAGTTTCGCGGCATTCCGACTTCGATGCTCCGGTTGCCGAAATTCAGTTCCCTTTGAATTTCGGGCGATCCTTTTTGAGCATGTATGCTTCAGCTACTTGTTGTACACCACACTTTCTTCCATAAACGGCGAAACGCTTTGACTCGGTGAATATCCCAGCATTCCGACTTCGATGCCCCGGTTGCCGAAATTCAGTTGCCTTTGAATTTCGGGTGATCCCTCTTGAGCATGTATGCTTCTGCTACTTGTTCTATATCACACTTCCTTCCGGAAACAGCGAAACGCTTTGACCCGGTGAGTTTCGCAGCATTCTGACTTCGATGCCCCGGTTGCCGAAATTCAGTTGCCTTTGTATTTCGGGTGATCCCTCTTGAGCATGTATGCTTCTGCTACTTGTTCTATATCACACTTCCTTCCGCAAACAGCGAAACGCTTTGACTCGGTGAGTTTCGCGGCATTCCGACTTCGATGCCCCGGTTGCCGAAATTCAGTTGCCTTTGAATTTTGGTTGATCCCTATTGAGCATGTATGCTTCTGCTACTTGTTCTACATCAGACTTCTTCCGCAAATGGCCAAACGCTTTGACTCGGTGAGTCTCGCAGCATTCCGAATTCGATGCCCCGCTTGCCGAAATTCAGTTGCCTTTGAATTTCGGGTGATCCATCTTGAGCATGTATGCTTCTGCTACTTGTTCTACATCAGACTTTCTTCCGCAAACGGCGAAACGCTTTGACTCGGTGAGTTTCCCGGCATTCCGACTTCGATGCCCCGGTTGCTGAAATTCAGTTGCCTTTGAATTTCGGGCGATCCTTTTTCAGCATGTATGCTTCTGCTACTTGTTCTGCACCACACTTTCTTCCACAAACGGTGAAACGCTTTGACTCGGTGAGTTTCGCGGCATTCCGACTTGGATGTCCCGGTTGTCGAAATTCAGTTCCCTTTGAATTTCGGGCGATCCTTTTTGAGCATGTATGCTTCTGCTACTTGTTGTACACCACACTTTCTTCCATAAACGGCGAAACGCTTTGACTCGGTGAGTTTCCCGGCATTTCGACTTCGATGCCCCGATTGCCGAAATTCAGTTGCCTTTGAATTTCGGGTGATCCCTCTTGAGCATGTATGCTTCTGCTACTTGTTCTACACCACACTTTCTTCCACAAACGGCGAAACGCTTTGACTCGGTGACTTTCCCTACATTCCGACTTCGATGCCCCGGTTGCTGAAATTTAGTTGCCTTTGAATTTCAGGTCTTGTGCATGTATGCTTCTGCTACTTGTTCTACACCACACTTGCTTCCGCAAAGGGCATAACGCTTTGACTCGATGAGTTTCGTGGCATTTCGACTTCGATTCCACGGTAGCCGAAATTCAGTTGCCTTTTAATTTCGGGTGATCCCTCTTGAGCATGTATGGTTCTGCTACTTGTTCTACACCACACTTGCTTCCGCAAAGAGCGTAACGCTTTGACTCGATGAGTTTCGTGGCATTCTGAATTCGATGCCCCGCTTGCCGAAATTCAGTTGCCTTTGAATTTCGGGTGATCCCTCTTTAGCATGTATGCTTCTGCTACTTGTTCTACATCAGACTTTCTTCCGCAAACGGCGAAACGCTTTGACTCGGTGAGTTTCCCGGCATTCCGACTTCGATGCCTCGGTTGCCGAAATTCAGTTGCCTTTGAATTTCGGGCGATCCTTTTTGAGCATGTATGCTTCTGCTACTTGTTCTACACCACACTTTCTTCCACAAACGGCGAAACGCTTTGACTCGGTGAGTTTCGCGGCATTCCGACTTCGATGCTCCGGTTGCCGAAATTCAGTTCCCTTTGAATTTCGGGCGATCCTTTTTGAGCATGTATGCTTCTGCTACTTGTTGTACACCACACTTTCTTCCATAAACGGCGAAACGCTTTGACTCGGTGAATATCCCAGCATTCCGACTTCGATGCCCCGGTTGCCGAAATTCAGTTGCCTTTGAATTTCGGGTGATCCCTCTTGAGCATGTATGCTTCTGCTACTTGTTCTATATCACACTTCCTTCCGGAAACAGCGAAACGCTTTGACTCGGTGAGTTTCGCAGCTTTCTGACTTCGATGCCCCGGTTGCCGAAATTCAGTTGCCTTTGAATTTTGGTTGATCCCTCTTGAGCATGTACGCTTCTGCTACTTGTTCTACATCAGACTTCTTCCGCAAATGGCCAAACGCTTTGACTCGGTGAGTTTCCAGGCATTCCGACTTCGATGCCCCGGTTGCCGAAATTCAGTTGCCTTTGTATTTCGGGTGATCCCTCTTGAGCATGTATGCTTCTGCTACTTGTTCTATATCACACTTCCTTCCACAAACGGCGAAACGCTTTGACTCGGTGCGTTTCCTGGCATTCCGACTTCGATGCCCCGGTTGCCGAAATTCAGTTGCCTTTGTATTTCGGGTGATCCCTCTTGAGCATGTATGCTTCTGCTACTTGTTCTATATCACACTTCCTTCCGCAAACAGCGAAACGCTTTGACTCGGTGAGTTTCGCGGCATTCCGACTTCGATGCCCCGGTTGCCGAAATTCAGTTGCCTTTGAATTTTGGTTGATCCCTATTGAGCATGTATGCTTCTGCTACTTGTTCTACATCAGACTTCTTCCGCAAATAGCCAAACGCTTTGACTCGGTGAGTTTCGCAGCCTTCCGAATTCGATGCCCCGCTTGCCGAAATTCAGTTGCCTTTGAATTTCGGGGGATCCCTCTTTAGCATGTATGCTTCTGCTATTTGTTCTACATCAGACTTTGTTCCGCAAACGGCGAAACGCTTTGACTCGGTGAGTTTCCCGGCATTCCGACTTCGATGCCCCGGTTGCTGAATTTCAGTTGCCTTTGAATTTCGGGCGATCCTTTTTCAGCATGTATGCTTCTGCTACTTGTTCTACACCACACTTTCTTCCACAAACGGCGAAACGCTTTGACTCGGTGACTTTCCCTACATTCTGACTTCGATGCCCCGGTTGCTGAAATTTAGTTGCCTTTGAATTTCAGGTCTTGTGCATGTATGCTTCTGCTACTTGTTCTACACCACACTTGCTTCCGCAAAGTGCGTAACGCTTTGACTCGATGAGTTTCGAGGCATTTCGACTTCGATGCCCCGGTTGCCGAAATTCAGTTGCCTTTGAATTTCGGGTGATCCCTCTTGAGCATGTATGCTTCTGCTACTTGTTCTACATCACACTTCCTTCCGCAAACAGCGAAACGCCTTGACTCGGTGAGTTTCGCGGCATTCCGACTTCGATGCCCCGGTTGCCGAAATTCAGTTGCCTTTGAATTTCGGGTGATCCCTCTTGAGCATGTATGCTTCTGCTACTTGTTCTACATCACACTTTCTTCCATAAACGGCGAAACGCTTTGACTCGGTGAGTTTCCCCGCATTCCGACTTCGATGCCCCGGTTGCCGAAATTCAGTTGCCTTTGAATTTCGGGTGATCCTTTTTGAGCATGTATGCTTCTGCTACTTGTTCTACACCACACTTTCTTCCACAAACGGCGAAACGCTTTGACTCGGTGAGTTTCGCGGCATTCCGACTTCGATGCCCCGGTTGCCGAAATTCAGTTGCCTTTGAATTTCGGGTGATCCTTTTTGAGCATGTATGCTTCTGCTACTTGTTCTACACCACACTTTCTTCCATAAACGGCGAAACGCTTTGACTCGGTGAATATCCCAGCATTCCTACTTCGATGCCCCGGTTGCCGAAATTCAGTTGCCTTTGAATTTCGGGTGATCCCTCTTGAGCATGTATGCTTCTGCTACTTGTTCTATATCACACTTCCTTCCGGAAACAGCGAAACGCTTTGACTCGGTGAGTTTCGCAGCATTCTGACTTCGATGCCCCGGTTGCCGAAATTCAGTTGCCTTTGAATTTTGGTTGATCCCTCTTGAGCATGTACGCTTCTGCTACATGTTCTACATCAGACTTCTTCCGCAAATGGCCAAACGCTTTGACTCGGTGAGTTTCCAGGCATTCCGACTTCGATGCCCTTGTTGCCGAAATTCAGTTGCCTTTGTATTTCGGGTGATCCCTCTTGAGCATGTATGCTTCTGCTACTTGTTCTATATCACACTTCCTTCCGCAAACGGCGAAACGCTTTGACTCGGTGCGTTTCCCGGCATTCCGACTTCGATGCCCCGGTTGCCGAAATTCAGTTGCCTTTGTATTTCGGGTGATCCCTCTTGAGCATGTATGCTTCTGCTACTTGTTCTATATCACACTTCCTTCCGCAAACAGCGAAACGCTTTGACTCGGTGAGTTTCGCGGCATTCCGACTTCGATGCCCCGGTTGCCGAAATTCAGTTGCCTTTGAATTTTGGTTGATCCCTATTGAGCATGTATGCTTCTGCTACTTGTTCTACATCAGACTTCTTCCGCAAATGGCGAAACGCTTTGACTCGGTGAGTTTCGCAGCCTTCCGAATTCGATGCCCCGCTTGCCGAAATTCAGTTGCCTTTGAATTTCGGGGGATCCCTCTTTAGCATGTATGCTTCTGCTACTTGTTCTACATCAGACTTTGTTCCGCAAACGGCGAAACGCTTTGACTCGGTGAGTTTCGCGGCATTCCGACTTCGATGCTCCGGTTGCCGAAATTCAGTTCCCTTTGAATTTCGGGCGATCCTTTTTGAGCATGTATGCTTCAGCTACTTGTTGTACACCACACTTTCTTCCATAAACGGCGAAACGCTTTGACTCGGTGAATATCCCAGCATTCCGACTTCGATGCCCCGGTTGCCGAAATTCAGTTCCCTTTGAATTTCGGGTGATCCCTCTTGAGCATGTATGCTTCTGCTACTTGTTCTATATCACACTTCCTTCCGGAAACAGCGAAACGCTTTGACCCGGTGAGTTTCGCAGCATTCTGACTTCGATGCCCCGGTTGCCGAAATTCAGTTGCCTTTGTATTTCGGGTGATCCCTCTTGAGCATGTATGCTTCTGCTACTTGTTCTACATCAGACTTCTTCCGCAAATGGCCAAACGCTTTGACTCGGTGAGTTTCGCAGCCTTCCGAATTCGATGCCCCGCTTGCCGAAATTCAGTTGCCTTTGAATTTCGGGGGATCCCTCTTTAGCATGTATGCTTCTGCTACTTGTTCTACATCAGACTTTGTTCCGCAAACGGCGAAACGCTTTGACTCGGTGAGTTTCCCGGCATTCCGACTTCGATGCCCCGGTTGCTGAAATTCAGTTGCCTTTGAATTTCGGGCGATCCTTTTTCAGCATGTATGCTTCTGCTACTTGTTCTGCACCACACTTTCTTCCACAAACGGCGAAACGCTTTGACTCGGTGAGTTTCGCGGCATTCCGACTTGGATGTCCCGGTTGTCGAAATTCAGTTCCCTTTGAATTTCGGGCGATCCTTTTTGAGCATGTATGCTTCTGCTACTTGTTGTACACCACACTTTCTTCCATAAACGGCGAAACGCTTTGACTCGGTGAGTTTCCCGGCATTTCGACTTCGATGCCCCGGTTGCCGAAATTCAGTTGCCTTTGAATTTCGGGCGATCCTTTTTGAGCATGTATGCTTCTGCTACTTGTTCTACACCACACTTTCTTCCACAAACGGCGAAACGCTTTGACTCGGTGAGTTTCGCGGCATTCCGACTTCGATGCTCCGGTTGCCGAAATTCAGTTCCCTTTGAATTTCGGGCGATCCTTTTTGAGCATGTATGCTTCTGCTACTTGTTGTACACCACACTTTCTTCCATAAACGGCGAAACGCTTTGACTCGGTGAATATCCCAGCATTCCTACTTCGATGCCCCGGTTGCCGAAATTCAGTTGCCTTTGAATTTCGGGTGATCCCTCTTGAGCATGTATGCTTCTGCTACTTGTTCTATATCACACTTCCTTCCGGAAACAGCGAAACGCTTTGACTCGGTGAGTTTCGCAGCATTCTGACTTCGATGCCCCGGTTGCCGAAATTCAGTTGCCTTTGAATTTTGGTTGATCCCTCTTGAGCATGTACGCTTCTGCTACTTGTTCTACATCAGACTTCTTCCGCAAATGGCCAAACGCTTTGACTCGGTGAGTTTCCAGGCATTCCGACTTCGATGCCCTTGTTGCCGAAATTCAGTTGCCTTTGTATTTCGGGTGATCCCTCTTGAGCATGTATGCTTCTGCTACTTGTTCTATATCACACTTCCTTCCACAAACGGCGAAACGCTTTGACTCGGTGCGTTTCCCGGCATTCCGACTTCGATGCCCCGGTTGCCGAAATTCAGTTGCCTTTGTATTTCGGGTGATCCCTCTTGAGCATGTATGCTTCTGCTACTTGTTCTATATCACACTTCCTTCCGCAAACAGCGAAACGCTTTGACTCGGTGAGTTTCGCGGCATTCCGACTTCGATGCCCCGGTTGCCGAAATTCAGTTGCCTTTGAATTTTGGTTGATCCCTATTGAGCATGTATGCTTCTGCTACTTGTTCTACATCAGACTTCTTCCGCAAATGGCCAAACGCTTTGACTCGGTGAGTTTCGCAGCCTTCCGAATTCGATGCCCCGCTTGCCGAAATTCAGTTGCCTTTGAATTTCGGGGGATCCCTCTTTAGCATGTATGCTTCTGCTACTTGTTCTACATCAGACTTTGTTCCGCAAACGGCGAAACGCTTTGACTCGGTGAGTTTCCCGGCATTCCGACTTCGATGCCTCGGTTGCTGAAATTCAGTTGCCTTTGAATTTCGGGCGATCCTTTTTCAGCATGTATGCTTCTGCTACTTGTTCTACACCACACTTTCTTCCACAAACGGCGAAACGCTTTGACTCGGTGAGTTTCGCAGCATTCTGACTTCGATGCCCCGGTTGCCGAAATTCAGTTGCCTTTGAATTTTGGTTGATCCCTATTGAGCATGTATGCTTCTGCTACTTGTTCTACATCAGACTTCTTCCGCAAATAGCCAAACGCTTTGACTCGGTGAGTTTCGCAGCCTTCCGAATTCGATGCCCCGCTTGCCGAAATTCAGTTGCCTTTGAATTTCGGGGGATCCCTCTTTAGCATGTATGCTTCTGCTATTTGTTCTACATCAGACTTTGTTCCGCAAACGGCGAAACGCTTTGACTCGGTGAGTTTCCCGGCATTCCGACTTCGATGCCCCGGTTGCTGAAATTCAGTTGCCTTTGAATTTCGGGCGATCCTTTTTCAGCATGTATGCTTCTGCTACTTGTTCTACACCACACTTTCTTCCACAAACGGCGAAATGCTTTGACTCGGTGAGTTTCACGACATTCCGACTTGGATGTCCCGGTTGTCGAAATTCAGTTGCCTTTGAATTTCGGGCGATCCTTTTTTAGCATGTATGCTTCTGCTACTTGTTGTACACCACACTTTCTTCCATAAACGCCGAAACGCTTTGACTCGGTGAGTTTCCCGGCATTCCAACTTCGATGCCTCGATTGCCGAAATTCAGTTGCCTTTGAATTTCGGGTGATCCCTCTTGAGCATGTATGCTTCTGCTACTTGTTCTACACCACACTTTGTTCCGCAAACGGCGAAACGCTTTGACTCGGTGAGTTTCCCGGCATTCCGACTTCGATGCCCCGGTTGCTGAAATTTAGTTGCCTTTGAATTTCAGGTCTTGTGCATGTATGCTTCTGCTACTTGTTCTACACCACACTTGCTTCCGCAAAGGGCGTAACGCTTTGACTCGATGAGTTTCGAGGCATTTCGACTTCGATTCCACGGTAGCCGAAATTCAGTTGCCTTTTAATTTCGGGTGATCCCTCTTGAGCATGTATGCTTCCGCTACTTGTTCTCTAACACACTTCCTTCCGCAAACAGCGAAACGCCTTGACTCGGTGAGTTTCGCGGCATTCCGACTTCGATGCCCCGGTTGCCGAAATTTAGTTGCCTTTGAATTTCCGGTGATCCCTCTTGAGCATGTATGCTTCTGCTACTTGTTGTACACCACACTTTCTTCCATAAACGGCGAAACGCTTTGACTCGGTGAGTTTCCCCGCATTCCGACTTCGATGCCCCGGTTGCCGAAATTCAGTTGCCTTTGAATTTCGGGCGATCCTTTTTGAGCATGTATGCTTCTGCTACTTGTTCTACACCACACTTTCTTCCACAAACGGCGAAACGCTTTGACTCGGTGAGTTTCGCGGCATTCCGACTTCGATGCTCCGGTTGCCGAAATTCAGTTCCCTTTGAATTTCGGGCGATCCTTTTTGAGCATGTATGCTTCTGCTACTTGTTGTACACCACACTTTCTTCCATAAACGGCGAAACGCTTTGACTCGGTGAATATCCCAGCATTCCTACTTCGATGCCCCGGTTGCCGAAATTCAGTTGCCTTTGAATTTCGGGTGATCCCTCTTCAGCATGTATGCTTCTGCTACTTGTTCTATATCACACTTCCTTCCGGAAACAGCGAAACGCTTTGACTCGGTGAGTTTCGCAGCATTCTGACTTCGATGCCCCGGTTGCCGAAATTCAGTTGCCTTTGAATTTTGGTTGATCCCTCTTGAGCATGTACGCTTCTGCTACTTGTTCTACATCAGACTTCTTCCGCAAATGGCCAAACGCTTTGACTCGGTGAGTTTCCAGGCATTCCGACTTCGATGCCCCGGTTGCCGAAATTCAGTTGCCTTTGAATTTCGGGTGATCCCTCTTGAGCATGTATGCTTCTGCTACTTGTTCTACATCACACTTCCTTCCACAAACGGCGAAACGCTTTGACTCGGTGAGTTTCGCGGCATTCCGACTTCGATGCCCCGGTTGCCGAAATTCAGTTGCCTTTGAATTTCGGGCGATCCTTTTGAGCATGTATGCTTCTGCTACTTGTTCTATATCACACTTCCTTCCGCAAACAGCGAAACGCTTTGACTCGGTGAGTTTCGCAGCATTCTGACTTCGATGCCCCGGTTGCTGAAATTCAGTTGCCTTTGAATTTCGGGCGATCCTTTTTGAGCATGTATGCTTCTGCTACTTGTTCTATATCACACTTCCTTCCGCAAACAGCGAAACGCTTTGACTCGGTGAGTTTCGCGGCATTCCGACTTCGATGCCCCGGTTGCCGAAATTCAGTTGCCTTTGAATTTTGGTTGATCCCTATTGAGCATGTATGCTTCTGCTACTTGTTCTACATCAGACTTCTTCCGCAAATGGCCAAACGCTTTGACTCGGTGAGTTTCGCAGCCTTCCGAATTCGATGCCCCGCTTGCCGAAATTCAGTTGCCTTTGAATTTCGGGGGATCCCTCTTTAGCATGTATGCTTCTGCTACTTGTTCTACATCAGACTTTGTTCCGCAAACGGCGAAACGCTTTGACTCGGTGAGTTTCCCGGCATTCCGACTTCGATGCCTCGGTTGCTGAAATTCAGTTGCCTTTGAATTTTGGGCGATCCTTTTTCAGCATGTATGCTTCTGCTACTTGTTCTACACCACACTTTCTTCCACAAACGGCGAAACGCTTTGACTCGGTGACATTCCCTACATTCCGACTTCGATGCCCCGGTTGCTGAAATTTAGTTGCCTTTGAATTTCAGGTCTTGTGCATGTATGCTTCTGCTACTTGTTCTACACCACACTTGCTTCCGCAAAGGGCGTAACGCTTTGACTCGATGAGTTTCGTGGCATTTCGACTTCGATTCCACGGTAGCCGAAATTCAGTTGCCTTTTAATTTCGGGTGATCCCTCTTGAGCATGTATGCTTCCGCTACTTGTTCTCTAACACACTTCCTTCCGCAAACAGCGAAACGCCTTGACTCGGTGAGTTTCGCGGCATTCCGACTTCGATGCCCCGGTTGCCGAAATTTAGTTGCCTTTGAATTTCCGGTGATCCCTCTTGAGCATGTATGCTTCTGCTACTTGTTGTACACCACACTTTCTTCCATAAACGGCGAAACGCTTTGACTCGGTGAGTTTCCCAGCATTCCGACTTCGATGCCCCGGTTGCCGAAATTCAGTTGCCTTTGAATTTCGGGCGATCCTTTTTGAGCATGTATGCTTCTGCTACCTGTTCTACACCACACTTTCTTCCACAAACGGCGAAACGCTTTGACTCGGTGAGTTTCGCGGCATTCCGTCTTCGATGCTCCGGTTGCCGAAATTCAGTTCCCTTTGAATTTCGGGCGATCCTTTTTGAGCATGTATGCTTCTGCTACTTGTTGTACACCACACTTTCTTCCATAAACGGCGAAACGCTTTGACTCGGTGAATATCCCAGCATTCCGACTTCGATGCCCCGGTTGCCGAAATTCAGTTGCCTTTGAATTTCGGGTGATCCCTCTTGAGCATGTATGCTTCTGCTACTTGTTCTATATCACACTTCCTTCCGGAAACAGCGAAACGCTTTGACTCGGTGAGTTTCGCAGCATTCTGACTTCGATGCCCCGGTTGCCGAAATTCAGTTGCCTTTGAATTTTGGTTGATCCCTCTTGAGCATGTACGCTTCTGCTACTTGTTCTACATCAGACTTCTTCCGCAAATGGCCAAACGCTTTGACTCGGTGAGTTTCCAGGCATTCCGACTTCGATGCCCCTGTTGTCGAAATTCAGTTGCCTTTGAATTTCGGGTGATCCCTCTTGAGCATGTATGCTTCTGCTACTTGTTCTACATCACACTTCCTTCCACAAACGGCGAAACGCTTTGACTCGGTGAGTTTCGCGGCATTCCGACTTCGATGCCCCGGTTGCCGAAATTCAGTTGCCTTTGAATTTCGGGTGATCCCTCTTGAGCATGTATGCTTCTGCTACTTGTTCTATATCACACTTCCTTCCGCAAACAGCGAAACGCTTTGACTCGGTGAGTTTCGCGGCATTCCGACTTCGATGCCCCGGTTGCCGAAATTCAGTTGCCTTTGAATTTTGGTTGATCCCTATTGAGCATGTATGCTTCTGCTACTTGTTCTACATCAGACTTCTTCCGCAAATGGCCAAACGCTTTGACTCGGTGAATTTCGCAGCCTTCCGAATTCGATGCCCCGCTTGCCGAAATTCAGTTGCCTTTGAATTTCGGGGGATCCCTCTTTAGCATGTATGCTTCTGCTACTTGTTCTACATCAGACTTTGTTCCGCAAACGGCGAAACGCTTTGACTCGGTGAGTTTCCCGGCATTCCGACTTCGATGCCTCGGTTGCTGAAATTCAGTTGCCTTTGAATTTCGGGCGATCCTTTTTCAGCATGTATGCTTCTGCTACTTGTTCTACACCACACTTTCTTCCACAAACGGCGAAACGCTTTGACTCGGTGAGTTTCGCGGCATTCCGACTTGGATGTCCCGGTTGTCGAAATTCAGTTCCCTTTGAATTTCAGGCGATCCTTTTTGAGCATGTATGCTTCTGCTACTTGTTGTACACCACACTTTCTTCCATAAACGGCGAAACGCTTTGACTCGGTGAGTTTCCCGGCATTCCGACTTCGATGCCTCGATTGCCGAAATTCAGTTGCCTTTGAATTTCGAGTGATCCCTCTTGAGCATGTATGCTTCTGCTACTTGTTCTACACCACACTTTCTTCCACAAACGGCGAAACGCTTTGACTCGGTGACTTTCCCTACATTCCGACTTCGATGCCCCGGTTGCTGAAATTTAGTTGCCTTTGAATTTCAGGTCTTGTGCATGTATGCTTCTGCTACTTGTTCTACACCACACTTGCTTCCGCAAAGGGCGTAACGCTTTGACTCGATGAGTTTCGTGGCATTTCGACTTCGATTCCACTGTAGCCGAAATTCAGTTGCCTTTTAATTTCGGGTGATCCCTCTTGAGCATGTATGCTTCCGCTACTTGTTCTCTAACACACTTCCTTCCGCAAACAGCGAAACGCCTTGACTCGGTGAGTTTCGCGGCATTCCGACTTCGATGCCCCGGTTGCCGAAATTTAGTTGCCTTTGAATTTCCGGTGATCCCTCTTGAGCATGTATGCTTCTGCTACTTGTTGTACACCACACTTTCTTCCATAAACGGCGAAACGCTTTGACTCGGTGAGTTTCCCAGCATTCCGACTTCGATGCCCCGGTTGCCGAAATTCAGTTGCCTTTGAATTTCGGGCGATCCTTTTTTAGCATGTATGCTTCTGCTACTTGTTCTACACCACACTTTCTTCCACAAACGGCGAAACGCTTTGACTCGGTGAGTTTCGCGGCATTCCGACTTCGATGCTCCGGTTGCCGAAATTCAGTTCCCTTTGAATTTCGGGCGATCCTTTTTTAGCATGTATGCTTCTTCTACTTGTTGTACACCACACTTTCTTCCATAAACGGCGAAACGCTTTGACTCGGTGAATTTCCCAGCATTCCGACTTCGATGCCCCGGTTGCAGAAATTCAGTTGCCTTTGAATTTCGGGCGATCCTTTTTGAGCATGTATGCTTCTGCTACTTGTTGTACACCACACTTTCTTCCATAAACGGCGAAACGCTTTGACTCGGTGAGTTTCCCGGCATTCCGACTTCGATGCCTCGATTGCCGAAATTCAGTTGCCTTTGAATTTCGGGTGATCCCTCTTGAGCATGTATGCTTCTGCTACTTGTTCTACACCACACTTTCTTCCACAAACGGCGAAACGCTTTGACTCGGTGACTTTCCCTACATTCCGACTTCGATGCCCCGGTTGCTGAAATTTAGTTGCCTTTGAATTTCAGGTCTTGTGCATGTATGCTTCTGCTACTTGTTCTACACCACACTTGCTTCCGCAAAGGGCGTAACGCTTTGACTCGATGAGTTTCGTGGCATTTCGACTTCGATTCCACTGTAGCCGAAATTCAGTTGCCTTTTAATTTCGGGTGATCCCTCTTGAGCATGTATGCTTCCGCTACTTGTTCTCTAACACACTTCCTTCCGCAAACAGCGAAACGCCTTGACTCGGTGAGTTTCGCGGCATTCCGACTTCGATGCCCCGGTTGCCGAAATTCAGTTGCCTTTGAATTTCGGGTGATCCCTCTTGAGCATGTATGCTTCTGCTACTTGTTCTACACCACACTTTCTTCCTTAAACGGCGAAACGCTTTGACTCGGTGAGTTTCCCAGCATTCCGACTTCGATGCCCCGGTTGCCGAAATTCAGTTGCCTTTGAATTTCGGGCGATCCTTTTTTAGCATGTATGCTTCTGCTACTTGTTCTACACCACACTTTCTTCCACAAACGGCGAAACGCTTTGACTCGGTGAGTTTCGCGGCATTCCGACTTCGATGCTCCGGTTGCCGAAATTCAGTTCCCTTTGAATTTCGGGCGATCCTTTTTTAGCATGTATGCTTCTTCTACTTGTTGTACACCACACTTTCTTCCATAAACGGCGAAACGCTTTGACTCGGTGAATTTCCCAGCATTCCGACTTCGATGCCCCGGTTGCAGAAATTCAGTTGCCTTTGAATTTCGGGTGATCCCTCTTGAGCATGTATGCTTCTGCTACTTGTTCTACACCACACTTTCTTCTGCAAAGGGCGTAACGCTTTGACTCAATGAGTTTCGCGGCATTCCGACTTCGATGCCCCGGTTGCCGAAAGTCAGTTGCCTTTGAATTTCGGGTCATCCCTGTTTAGCTTGTATGCTTCTGCTACTAGTTCTACACCACACTTCCTTCCGCAAAGGGCGTAACGCATTGACTCGTTGAGTTTCGCGGCATTCCGACATCGATGCCCCGGTTGCCGAAAGTCAGTTGCCTTTGAATTTCGGGTGATCCCTCTTCAGCATGTATGCTTCTGCTACTTGTTCTATATCACACTTCCTTCCGCAAACAGCGAAACGCTTTGACTCGGTGAGTTTCGCGGCATTCCGACTTCGATGCCCCGGTTGCCGAAATTCAGTTGCCTTTGAATTTTGGTTGATCCCTATTGAGCATGTATGCTTCTGCTACTTGTTCTACATCAGACTTCTTCCGCAAACGGCGAAACGCTTTGACTCGGTGAGTTTCCTGGCATTCCGAATTCGATGCCCCGGTTGCCGAAATTCAGTTGCCTTTGTATTTCGGGTGATCCCTCTTGAGCATGTATGCTTCTGCTACTTGTTCTATATCACACTTCCTTCCGCAAACAGCGAAACGCTTTAACTCGGTGAGTTTCGCGGCATTCCGACTTCGATGCCCCAGTTGACGAAATTCAGTTGCCTTTGAATTTTGGTTGATCCCTATGGAGCATGTATGCTTCTGCTACTTGTTCTACATCAAACTTCTTCCGCAAACGGCGAAACGCTTTGACTCGGTGAGTTTCCCGGCATTCCGAATTCGATGCCCCGGTTGCCGAAATTCAGTTGCCTTTGAATTTCGGGGGATCCCTCTTTAGCATGTATGCTTCTGCTACTTGTTCTACATCAGACTTTCTTCCGCAAACGGCGAAACGCTTTGACTCGGTGAGTTTCCCGGCATTCCGACTTCGATGCCCCGGTTGCCGAAATTCAGTTGCCTTTGAATTTCGGGTGATCCCTCTTGAGCATGTATGCTTCTGCTACTTGTTCTATACCACACTTCCTTCCGCAAACAGCGAAACGCTTTGACTCGGTGAGTTTCGCGGCATTCTGACTTCGATGCCCCGGTTGCCGAAATTCAGTTGCGTTTGAATTTTGGTTGATCCCTCTTGAGCATGTACGCTTCTGCTACTTGTTCTACATCAGACTTCTTCCGCAAATGGTCAAACGCTTTGACTCGGTGAGTTTCCAAGCATTCCGACTTCGATGCCCCGGTTGCCGAAATTCAGTTGCCTTTGAATTTCAGGTGATCCCTCTTGTGCATGTATGGTTCTGCTACTTGTTCTACACCACACTTCCTTCCTCAAAGGGCGTAACGCTTTGACTCGTTGAGTTTCGCGGCATTCCAACTTCGATGCCCCGGTTGCCGCAATTTAGTTGCCTTTGAATTTCAGGTGATCCCTCTTGAGCATGTATGCTTCTGCTAGTTGTTCTACACCACACTTCCTTCCGAAAAGGGCCTAACGCTTTGACTCGCTGAGTTTCGCGGCCTTCCGACTTCGATTCCCCGGTTGCCGAAAGTCAGTTGCCTTTGAATTTCGGGTGATCCCTCTTGAGCATTTATGCTTCTGCTACTTGTTCTACACCACACTTCCTTCCGCAAAGGGCGTAACGCTTTGACTCGCTGAGTTTCGAGGCATTCGGACTTCAATACCCCGGTTGCCGAAAGTCAGTTGCCTTTGAATTTCGGGTCATCCCTGTTTAGCTTGTATGCTTCTGCTACTTGTTCTACACCACACTTCCTTCCGCAAAGGGCGTAACGCTTTGACTCGTTGAGTTTCGCGGCATTCTGACTTCGATGCCCCAGTTGCCGAAAGTCACTTGCCTTTCAATTTCTAGTCATCCCTCTTGAGCATGTATGCTTCTGCTCCTTGTTCTACACCGCACTTCCTTCCGCAAAGGGTGTAACGCTTTGACTCGTTGAGTTTCGCGGCATTCCGACTTCGATGCCCCGGTTGTCGAAAGTCAGTTGCCTTTGAATTTCGGGTCATCCCTCTTGAGCATGTATGCTTCTGCTACTTATTCTACACCACACTTCCTTCCGCAAAGGGCGTAACGCTTTGACTCGTTGAGTTTCACGGCATTCCGACTTCGATGCCCCGCTTGCCGAAAGTCAGTTGCCTTTGAATTTCAGGTGATCCCTCTTGTGCATTTATGCTTCTGCTACTTGTTCTACACCACACTTCCTTCCGCAAAGGGCGTAACGCTTTGACTCGCTGAGTTTCGCGGCATTCCGACTTCCATACCCCGGTTGCCGAAAGTCCGTTGGCTTTGAATTTCGGGTCATCCCTGTTTAGCTTGTATGCTTCTGCTACTAGTTCTACACCACACTTCCTTCCGCAAAGGGCGTAACGCATTGACTCGTTGAGTTTCGCGGCATTCCGACTTCGATGCCCCGGTTTCCGAAAGTCAGTTGCCTTTGAATTTCGGGTCATCCCTCTTGAGCATGTATGCTTCTGCTAGTTGTTCTACACAACACTTCCTTCCGCAAAGGGCGTAACGCTTTGACTCGTTGAGTTGCATTCCGACTTCGATGCTCCGGTTGCCGAAAGTCATTTGCCTTTGAATTTCGGGTCATCCCTCTTGAGCATGTATGTTTCTGCTACTTGTTCTACACAACACTTCCTTCCGCAAAGGGCGTAACGCTTTGACTCGTTGAGTTTCGCGGCATTCCAACTTCGATGCCCCGGTTGTCGAAAGTCCGTTGCCTTTGAATTTCGGGTCATCCCCGTTTAGCTTGTATGCTTCTGCTACTAGTTCTACACCACACTTCCTTCCGCAAAGGGCGTAACGCTTTGACTCGATGAGTTTCGCGGCATTCCGACTTCGATGCCCCGGTTGCCGCAATTTAGTTGCCTTTGAATTTCAGGTGATCCCTCTTGAGCATGTATGCTTCTGCTAGTTGTTCTACACCACACTTCCTTCCGCAAAGGGTGTAACGCTTGACTCGATGAGTTTCGCGGCATTCCGACTTCGATGCCCCGGTGGCCAAAATTAAGTTGCCTTTGAATTTCGGGTGATCCCTCTTGAGCATGTATGCTTCTGCTTCTTGTTCTACACCACACTTCCTTCCAAAAAGGGCGTAACGCTTTGACTCGCTAAGTTTCGCGGCATTCCGACTTCGATACCCCGGTTGCCGAAAGTCAGTTGCCTTTGAATTTCGGGTCATCCCTGTTACGCTTGTATGCTTGTGCTACTTGTTCTACACCACACTTCCTTCCGCAAAGGGCGTAACACTTTGACTCGTTCAGTTTCGCGGCATTCCGACTTCGATGCCCCGGTTGCCGAAAGTCAATTGCCTTTGAATTTCGGGTCATCCCTCTTGAGCATGTATGCTTCTGCTACTTGTTCTACACCACACTTCCTTCCGCAAAGGGCATAACGCTTTGACTCGCTGAGTTTCGCAGCATTCCGACTTTGATTCCCCGGTTGCCGAAAGTCAGTTGCCTTTGAATTTCGGGTCATCCCTCATGAGCATGTATGCTTCTGCTACTTGTTCTACACCACACTTCCTTCCTCAAAAGGCGTAACGCTTTGACTCGCTGAGTTTCGCGGCCTTCCGACTTCGATACCCTGGTTGCCGAAAGTCAGTTGGCTTTGAATTTCGGATCATCCCTCTTGAGCATGCATGCTTCTGCTACTTGTTCTACACCACACTTCCTTCCGCAAAGGGCGTAACGCTTTGACTCGTTGAGTTTCGTGGCATTCCGACTTCGATGCTCTTATTGCTGAAAGTCACTTGGCTTTGAATTTCGGGTCATCCCTCTTGAGCATGTATGCTTCTGCTAGTTGTTCTACACCACACTTCCTTCCGCAAAGGGTGTAACGCTTTGACTCGATGCGTTTCGCGGCATTCCGACTTCGATGCCCCGGTTGCCAAAATTAAGTTGCCTTTGAATTTCGGGTGATCCCTCTTGAGCAAGTATGCTTCTGCTACTTGTTCTACAACACACTTCCTTCCTCAAAGGGCGTAACGCTTTGACTCGCTGAGTTTCGCGGCCTTCCGACTTCGATACCCCGGTTGCCGAAAGTCAGTTGCCTTTGAATTTCGGGTCATCCCTCTTGAGCATGCATGCTTCTGCTACTTGTTCTACACCACACTTCCTTCCGGAAAGGGCGTAACGCTTTGACTCGTTGAGTTTCGTGGCATTCCGACTTCGATGCTCCGGTTGCCGAAAGTCATTTGCCTTTGAATTTCGGGTCATCCCTCTTGAGCATGTATGCTTCTGCTACTTGTTCTACACAACACTGCCTTCCGCAAAGGGCGTAACGCTTTGCCTCGTTGAGTTTCGTGGCATTCCGACTTCGATGCTCCGGTTGCCGAAAGTCATTTGCCTTTGAATTTCGGGTCATCCCACTTGAGCATGTATGCTTCTGCTACTTGTTCTACACAACACTTCCTTCCGTAAAGGGCGTCACGCTTTGACTCGTTGAGTTTCGCGGCATTCCAACTTCGATGCCCCGGTTGCCGCAATTTAGTTGCCTTTGAATTTTGGGGTCATCCCTCTTGAGCATGTATGCTTCTGCTACTTGTTCTACACAACACTTCCTTCCGCAAAGGGCGTAACGCTTTGACTCGTTGAGTTTCGCGGCATTCCGACTTCGATGCCCCGGTTGCCGAAAGTCAATTGCCTTTGAATTTCGGGTCATCCCTGTTTAGCTTGTATGCTTCTGCTACTTTCTCTACACCACACTTCCTTCCACAAAGGGCGTAACGCTTTGACTCGTTGAGTTTCGCGGCATTACGACTTCGATGCCCCGGTTGCCGAAAGTCAATTGCCTTTGAATTTCGGGTCATCCCTCTTGAGCATATATGCTTCTGCTACTTGTTCTACACCACACTTCCTTCCGCAAAGGGCGTAACGCTTTGACTCGCTGAGTTTCGCAGCATTCCGACTTTGATTCCCCGGTTCCTGAAAGTCAGTTGCCTTTGAATTTCGGGTCATCCCTCTTGAGCATGTATGCTTCTGCTACTTGTTCTACACCACACTTCCTTCCTCAAAGGGCGTAACGCTTTGACTCGCTGAGTTTCGCGGCCTTCCAACTTCGATGCCCCGGTTGCCGAAAGTCAGTTGCCTTTGAATTTCGGGTCATCCCTCTTGACCATGCATGCTTCTGCTACTTGTTCTACACCACACTTCCTTCCGCAAAGGGCGTAACGCTTTGACTCGTTGAGTTTCGTGGCATTCCGACTTCGATGCTCTTATTGCTGAAAGTCACTTGGCTTTGAATTTCGGGTCATCCCTCTTGAGCATGTATGCTTCTGCTAGTTGTTCTACACCACACTTCCTTCCGCAAAGGGTGTAACGCTTTGACTCGATGCGTTTCGCGGCATTCCGACTTCGATGCCCCGGTTGCCAAAATTCAGTTGCCTTTGAATTTCGGGTGATCCCTCTTGAGCAAGTATGCTTCTGCTACTTGTTCTACAACACACTTCCTTCCTCAAAGGGCGTAACGCTTTGACTCGCTGAGTTTCGCGGCCTTCCGACTTCGATACCCCGGTTGCCGAAAGTTAGTTGCCTTTGAATTTCGGGTCATCCCTCTTGAGCATGCATGCTTCTGCTACTTGTTCTACACCACACTTCCTTCCGTAAAGGGCGTAACGCTTTGACTCGTTGAGTTTCGTGGCATTCCGACTTCGATGCTCCGGTTGCCGAAAGTCATTTGCCTTTGAATTTCGGGTCATCCCTCTTGAGCATGTATGCTTCTGCTACTTGTTCTACACAACACTGCCTTCCGCAATGGGCGTAACGCTTTGCCTCGTTGAGTTTCGTGGCATTCCGACTTCGGTGCTCCGGTTGCCGAAAGTCATTTGCCTTTGAATTTCGGGTCATCCCTCTTGAGCATGTATGCTTCTGCTACTTGTTCTACACAACACTTCCTTCCGTAAAGGGCGTCACGCTTTGACTCGTTGAGTTTCGCGGCATTCCAACTTCGATGCCCCGGTTGCCGCAATTTAGTTGCCTTTGAATTTCAGGTGATCCCTCTTGAGCATGTATGCTTCTGCTAGTTGTTCTACACCACACTTCCTTCCGAAAAGGGCCTAACGTTTTGACTCGCTGAGTTTCGCGGCCTTCCGACTTCGATTCCCCGGTTGCCGAAAGTCAGTTGCCTTTGAATTTTGGGTGATCCCTCTTGAGCATTTATGCTTCTGCTACTTGTTCTACACCACACTTCCTTCCGAAAAGGGCCTAACGCTTTGACTCGTTGAGTTTCGCGGCCTTCCGACTTCGATTCCACGGTTGCCGAAAGTCAGTTGCCTTTGAATTTCGGGTCATCCCTGTTTAGCTTGTATGCTTCTGCTACTTGTTCTACACCACACTTCCTTCCGCAAAGGGCGTAACGCTTTGACTCGTTGAGTTTCGCGGCATTCCAACTTCGATGCCCCGGTTGCCGAAAGTCAGTTGCCTTTGAATTTCGGGTGATCCCTCTTCAGCTTGTATGCTTCTGCTACTTGTTCTACACTACACTTCCTCCCGCAAAGGGCGTAACGCTTTGACTCGCTGAGTTTCGCGGCATTCCGACTTCAATACCCCGGTTGCCGAAAGTCAGTTGCCTTTGAATTTCGGGTCATCCCTCTTAAGCATGCATGCTTCTTCTACTTGTTGTACACCACACTTCCTTCCGCAAAGGGCGTAACGCTTTGACTCGATGAGTTTCGCGGCATTCCGACTTCGATGCCCCAGTTGCCGAAAGTCAGTTGCCTTTGAATTTCGGGTCATCCCAGTTTAGCTTGTATGCTTCTGCTACTAGTTCTACACCACACTTCCTTCCACAAAGGGCGTAACGCTTTGACTCGATGAGTTTCGCGGCATTCCGACTTCGATGCCCCGGTTGCCGCAATTTAGTTGTCTTTGAATTTCAGGTGATCCCTCTTGAGCATGTATGCTTCTGCTACTTGTTCGACACCACACTTCCTTCCGCAAAGGGCGTAACGCTTTGACTTGTTGAGTTTCGTGGCATTCCGACTTCGATGCTCTGGTTGCCGAAAGTCATTTGCCTTTGAATTTCGGGTCATCCCTCTTGAGCATGTATGCTTCTGCTACTTGTTCTACACTACACTTCCGTCCGCAAAGGGCGTAACGCTTTGACTCGCTGAGTTTCGCGGCATTCCGACTTCGACGCCCCGGTTGACGTAATTTAGTTGCCTTTGAATTTCAGGTGATCCCTCTTGAGCATGTATGCTTCTGCTAGTTGTTCTACACCACACTTCCTTCCGCAAAGGGTGTAACGCTTTCACTCGATGAGTTTTGTGGCATTCCAACTTCGATGCCCCGGTTGCCAAAATTAAGTTGCCTTTGAATTTCGGGTGATCCCTCTTGAGCATGTTTGCTTCTGCTTCTTGTTCTACACCACACTTCCTTCCAAAAAGGGCGTAACGCTTTGACTCGTTGAGTTTCGCGGCATTCCGACTTCGATGGCCCGGTTGCCGTAAGTCAGTTGCCTTTGAATTTCGGGTGATCCCTCTTAAGCTTGTATGCTTCTGCTACTTGTTCTACACCACACTTCCTTCCGCAAAGGGCGTAACGCTTTGACTCGATGAGTTTCGCGACATTCTGACTTTGATGCCCCGGTTGCCGAAAGTCAGTTCCCTTTGAATTTCGGGTCATCCCTCTTGAGCATGTATGCTTCTGCTACTTGTTCTACAGCACACTTCCTTCTTCAAAGGGCGTAACGCTTTGACTCGCTGAGTTTCGCGGCCTTCCGACTTCGATACCCCGGTTGCCGAAAGTCAGTTGCCTTTGAATTTCGGGTCATCCCTGTTTAGCTTGCATGCTTCTGCTACTTGTTCTACACCACACTTCCTTCCCCAAAGGGCGTAACGCTTTGACTCGTTGAGTTTCTTGGCATTCCGACTTCGATGCTCCGGTTGCCGAAAGTCATTTGCCTTTGAATTTCGGGTCATCCCTCTTGAGCATGTATGCTTCTGCTACTTGTTCTACACAACACTTCCTTCCGCAAAGGGCGTAACGCTTTGACACGTTGAGTTTCGCGGCATTCCGACTTCGATGCTCTGGTTGCCGAAAGTCATTTGCCTTTGAATTTCGGGTCATCCCTCTTGAGCATGTATGCTTCTGCTACTTGTTCTACACTACACTTCCGTCCGCAAAGGGCGTAACGCTTTGACTGGCTGAGTTTCGCGGCATTCCGACTTCGATTCCCCGGTTGCCGCAATTTAGTTGCCTTTGAATTTCAGGTGATCCCTCTTGAGCATGTATGCTTCTGCTAGTTGTTCTACACCACACTTCCTTCCAAAAAGGGCGTAACGCTTTGACTCGTTGAGTTTCGCGGCCTTCCAACTTCGATTCCCCGGTTGCCGAAAGTCAGTTGCCTTTGAATTTCGGGTGATCCCTCTTGAGCATTTATGCTTTTGCTACTTGTTCTACACCACACTTCCTTCCGCAAAGGGCGTAACGCTTTAACTCGTTGAGTTTCGCGGCATTCCGCCTTCGATGCCCCGGTTGCCGAAAGTCAGTTCCCTTTGAATTTCGGGTCATCCCTCTTGAGCATTTATTCTTCTGCTACTTGTTCTACACCACACTTCCTTCCGCAAAGGGCGTAACGCTTTGACTCGTTGAGTTTCGTGGCATTCTGACTTCGATGCCCCAGTTGCCGAAAGTCACTTGCCTTTCAATTTCTAGTCATCCCTCTTGAGCATGTATGCTTCTGCTCCTTGTTCTACACCGCACTTCCATCCGCAAAGGGTGTAAATCTTTGACTCGTTGAGTTTCGCGGCATTCCGACTTCGATGCCCCGGTCGCCGAAAGTCAGTTGCCTTTGAATTTCGGGTGATCCCTCTTGAGCATTTATGCTTCTGCTACTTGTTCCACACTACACTTCCTTCCGCAAAGGGCGTAACGCTTTGACTCGCTGAGTTTCGCGGCATTCCGACTTCAGTACCCCAGTTGCCGAAAGTCCGTTGCCTTTGAATTTCGGCTCATCCCTGTTTAGCTTGTATGCTTCTGCTACTTGTTCTACACCACACTTCCTTCCGCAAAGGGCGTACGCTTTTACTCGTTGAGTTTCGCGGCATTCCGACTTCGATGCCCCGGTTGCAGGAAGTCAGTTGCCTTTGAATTTTGGGTGATCCCTCTTCAGCTTGTATGCTTCTGCTACTTGTTCTACACTACACTTCCTCCCGCAAAGCGCGTAACGCTTTCACTCGCTGAGTTTCGCGGCATTCCGACTTCAATACCCCGGTTGCCGAAAGTCAGTTGCCTTTGAATTTCGGGTCATCCCTCTTGAGCATGCATGCTTCTTCAACTTGTTCTACACCACACTTCCTTCCGCAAAGGGCGTAACGCTTTGACTCGATGAGTTTCGCAGCATTCCGACTTCGATGCTCCGGTTGCCGAAAGTCATTTGCCTTTGAATTTCGGGTGATCCCTGTTTAGCTTGTATGCTTCTGCTACTAGTTCTCCACCACACTTCCTTCCGCAAAGGGCGTAACGCTTTGACTCGCTGAGTTTCGCGGCATTCCGACTTCGATGCCCCGGTTGCCGCAATTTAGTTGCCTTTGAATTTCAGATGATCCCTCTTGAGCATGTATGCTTCTGCTAGTTGTTCTACACCACACTTCCTTCCGCAAAGGGTGTAACGCTTTGACTCGATGAGTTTCGCGGCATTCCAACTTCGATGCCCCGGTTGCCAAAATTAAGTTGTCTTTGAATTTCGAGTGATCCCTCTTGAGCATGTATGCTTCTGCTTCTTGTTCTACACCACACTTCCTTCCAAAAAGGGCGTAACGCTTTGACTCGTTGAGTTTCGCGGCATTCCGACATCGATGCCCCGGTTGCCGTAAGTAAGTTGCCTTTGAATTTCGGGTGATCCCTCTTAAGCTTGTATGCTTCTGCTACTTGTTCTACACCACACTTCCTTCCGCAAAGGGCGTAACGCTTTGACTCGATGAGTTTCGCGGCATTCCGACTTTGATGCCCCGGTTGCCGAAAGTCAGTTCCCTTTGAATTTCGGGTCATCCCTCTTGAGCATGTATGCTTCTGCTACTTGTTCTACAACACACTTCCTTCCTCAAAGGGCGTAACGCTTTGACTCGCTGAGTTTCGCGGCCTTCCGACTTCGATACCCCGGTTGCCGAAAGTCAGTTGCCTTTGAATTTCGGGTCATCCCTCTTTAGCATGCATGCTTCTGCTACTTGTTCTACACCACACTTCCTTCCGCAAAAGGCGTAACGCTTTGACTCATTGAGTTTCGTGGCATTCCGACTTCGATGCTCCGGTTGCCGAAAGTCATTTGCCTTTGAATTTCGGGTGATCCCTCTTGAGCATTTATGCTTCTGCTACTTGTTCTACATCACAGTTCCTTCCTCAAAGGGCGTAACGCTTTGACTCGCTGAGTTTCGCGGCCTTCCGACTTCGATACCCCGGTTGCCGAAAGTCAGTTGCCTTTGAATTTCGGGTGATCCCTCTTGAGCATTTATGCTTCTGCTACTTGTTCCACACCACACTTCCTTCCGCAAAGGGAGTAACGCTTTGACTCGCTGAGTTTCGCGGCATTCCGACTTCAGTACCCCGGTTGCCGAAAGTCAGTTGCCTTTGAATTTCGGGTCATCCCTGTTTAGCTTGTATGCTTCTGCTACTTGTTCTACACCACACTTCCTTCCGCAAAGGGCGTAACGCTTTGACTCGTTGAGTTTCGCGGCATTCCGACTTCGATGCCCCGGTTGCCGAAAGTTAGTTGCCTTTGAATTTCGGGTGATCCCTCTTCAGCTTGTATGCTTCTGCTACTTGTTCTACACTACAGTTCCTCCCGCAAAGGGCGTAACGCTTTGACTCGCTGAGTTTCGCGGCATTCCGACTTCAATACCCCGGTTGCCGTAAGTCAGTTGCCTTTGAATTTCGGGTCATCCCTCTTGAGCATGCATGCTTCTGCTACTTGTTCTACACCACACGTCCTTCCGCAAAGGGCGTAACGCTTTGACTCGATGAGTTTCTCGGCATTCCGACTTTGATGCCCCGGTTGCCGAATGTCAGTTCCCTTTGAATTTCGGGTCATCCCTCTTGAGCATGTATGCTTCTGCTAGTTGTTCTACACCACACTTCCTTCCGCAAAGGGTGTAACGCTTTGACTCGATGAGTTTCGCGGCATTCCGACTTCGATACCCCGGTTGCCGAAAGTCAGTTGCCTTTGAATTTCGGGTGATCCCTCTTGAGCATGTATGCTTCTGCTTCTTGTTCTACACCACACTTCCTTCCAAAAAGGGCGTAACGCTTTGACTCGTTGAGTTTTGGCGGCATTCCGACATCGATGCCCCGGTTGCCGTAAGTCAGTTGCCTTTGAATTTCGGGTGATCCCTCTTAAGCTTGTATGCTTCTGCTACTTGTTCTACACCACACGTCCTTCCGCAAAGGGCGTAACGCTTTGACTCGATGAGTTTCGCGGCATTCCGAATTTGATGCCCCGGTTGCCGAAAGTCAGTTCCCTTTGAATTTCGGGTCATCCCTCTTGAGCATTTATGCTTCTGCTACTTGTTCTACACCACACTTCCTTCCGCAAAGGGTGTAACACTTTGACTCGATGAGTTTCGCGGCATTCCGACTTCGATGCCCCGGTTGCAAAAATTAAGTTGCTTTTGAATTTCGGGTCATCCCTCTTGAGCATGTATGCTTCCGCTACTTGTTCTACGCCACACTTCCTTCCGCAAAGGGCACAACGCTTTAACTCATTGAGTTTCGCGGCATTCCGACTTCGATTCCCCGGTTGCCGAAAGTCAGTTGCCTTTGAATTTCGGGTCATCCCTCTTGAGCATGTATGCTTCTGCTACTTGTTCTACAGCACACTTCCTTCCTCAAAGGGCGTAACGCTTTTACTCTCTGAGTTTCGCGGCCTTCCGACTTCGATACCCCGGTTGCCGAAAGTCAGTTGCCTTTGAATTTCGGGTCATCCCTCTTGAGCATGTATGCTTCTGCTACTTGTTCTACACCACACTTCCTTCCGCAAAGGGCGCAACGCTTTGACTCGCTGAGTTTCGCGGCATTCCGACTTCGATGCCCCGGTTGCCGAAAGTCTGTTGCCTTCGAATTTCGGGTGATCCCTCTTCAGCTTGTATGCTTCTGCTACTTGTTCTACACTACACTTCCTTCCGCAAAGGGCGTAACGCTTTGACTCGCTGAGTTTCGCGGCATTCCGACTTCAATACCCCGGTTGCCGAAAGTCAGTTGCCTTTGAATTTCGGGTCATCCCTCTTGAGCATGCATGCTTCTTCAACTTGTTCTACACCACACTTCCTTCCGCAAAGGGCGTAACGCTTTGACTCGATGAGTTTCGCGGCATTCCGACTTCGATGCTCCGGTTGCCGAAAGTCATTTGCCTTTGAATTTCGGGTGATCCCTGTTTAGCTTGTATGCTTCTGCTACTAGTTCTCCACCACACTTCCTTCCGCAAAGGGCGTAACGCTTTGACTCGCTGAGTTTCGCGGCATTCCGACTTTGATGCCCCGGTTGCCGCAATTTAGTTGCCTTTGAATTTCAGGTGATCCCTCTTGAGCATGTATGCTTCTGCTAGTTGTTTTACACCACACTTCCTTCCGCAAAGGGTGTAACGCTTTGACTCGATGAGTTTCGCGGCATTCCGACTTCGATACCCCGGTTGCCAAAATTAAGTTGCCTTTGAATTTCGGGTGATCCCTCTTGAGCATGTATGCTTCTGCTTCTTGTTCTACACCACACTTCCTTCCAAAAAGGGCGTAACGCTTTGACTCGTTGAGTTTTGGCGGCATTCCGACATCGATGCCCCGGTTGCCGTAAGTCAGTTGCCTTTGAATTTCGGGTGATCCCTCTTAAGCTTGTATGTTTCTGCTACTTGTTCTACACCACACTTCCTTCCGCAAAGGGCGTAACGCATTGACTCGATGAGTTTCGCGGCATTTCGACTTTGATGCCCCGGTTGCCGAAAGTCAGTTCCCTTTGAATTTCGGGTCATCCCTCTTGAGCATGTATGCTTCTGCTACTTGTTCTACATCACACTTCCTTCCTCAAAGGGCGTAACGCTTTGACTGGCTGAGTTTCGCGGCCTTCCGACTTCGATACCCCGGTTGCCAAAAGTCAGTTGCCTTTGAATTTCAGGTCATCCCTCTTGAGCATGCATGCTTCTTCTACTTGTTCTACACCACACTTCCTTCCGCAAAAGGCGTAACGCTTTGACTCGTTGAGTTTCGTGGCATTCCGACTTCGATGCTCCGGTTGCCGAAAGTCATTTGCCTTTGAATTTCGGGTCATCCCTCTTGAGCATGTATGCTTCTGCTACTTGTTCTACATCACACTTCCTTCCTCAAAGGGCGTAACGCTTTGACTCGCTGGGTTTCGCGGCCTTCCGACTTCGATACCCCGGTTGCCGAAAGTCAGTTGCCTTTGAATTTCGGGTCATCCCTCTTGAGCATGTATGCTTCTGCTACTTGTTCTACACAACACTTCGTTCCGCAAAGGGCGTAACACTTTGACTCGTTGAGTTTCGCGACTTTCCGACTTCGATGCCCCGGTTGCCGCAATTTAGTTGCCTTTGAATTTCAGGTGATCCCTCTTGAGCATGTATGCTTCTGCTACTTGTTCTACACCACACTTCCTTCCGCAAAGGGCGTAACGCTTTGACTCGTTGAGTTTCTCGGCATTCCGACTTCGATGCCCCGGTTGCCGAAAGTCAGTTGCCTTTGAATTTCGGGTGATCCCTCTTAAGCTTGTATGCTTCTGCTACTTGTTCTACACCACACGTCCTTCCGGAAAGGGTGTAACGCTTTGACTCGATGAGTTTCGCGGCATTCCGAATTTGGTGCCCCGGTTGCCGAAAGTCCGTTCCCTTTGAATTTCGGGTCATCCCTCTTGAGCATGTATGCTTCTGCTACTTGTTCTACACCACACTTCCTTCCGCAAAGGGTGTAACACTTTGACTCGATGAGTTTCGCGGCATTCCGACTTCGATGCCCCGGTTGCCAAAATTAAGTTGCCTTTGAATTTCGGGTCATCCCTCTTGAGCATGTATGCTTCTGCTACTTGTTCTACACCACACTTCCTTCCGCAAAGGGCGCAACGCTTTGACTCATTGAGTTTCGCGGCATTCCGACTTCGATTCCCCGGTTTCCGAAAGTCAGTTGCCTTCGAATTTCGGGTGATCCCTCTTCAGCTTGTATGCTTCTGCTACTTGTTCTACACCACACTTCCTTCCGCAAAGGGCGTAACGCTTTGACTCGATGAGTTTCGCGGCATTCCGACTTTGATGCCCCGGTTGCCGAAAGTCAGTTCCCTTTGAATTTCGGGTCATCCCTCTTGAGCATGTATGCTTCCGCTACTTGTTCTACAGCACACTTCCTTCCTCAAAGGGCGTAACGCTTTTACTCTCTGAGTTTCGCGGCCTTCCGACTTCGATACCCCGGTTGCCGAAAGTCAGTTGCCTTTGAATTTCGGGTCATCCCTCTTGAGCATGCATGCTTCTGCTACTTGTTCTACACCACACGTCCTTCCGGAAAGGGCGTAACGCTTTGACTCGATGAGTTTCTCGGCATTCCGACTTCGATGCCCCGGTTGCCGAATGTCAGTTCCCTTTGAATTTCGGGTCATCCCTCTTGAGCATGTATGCTTCTGCTACTTGTTCTACACCACACTTTCTTCCGCAAAGGGCGTAACGCTTTGACTCGATGAGTTTCGCGGCATTCCGACTTCGATGCCCCGGTTGCCAAAATTAAGTTGCCTTTGAATTTCAGGTGATCCCTCTTGAGCATGTATGCTTCTGCTACTTGTTCTACACCACACTTCCTTCCGCAAAGGGCGCAACACTTTGACTCGCTGAGTTTCGCGGCATTCCGACTTCGATGCCCATGTTGCCGAAAGTCTGTTGCCTTCGAATTTCGGGTGATCCCTCTTCAGCTTGTATGCTTCTGCTACTTGTTCTACACTACACTTCCTTCCGCAAAGGGCGTAACGCTTTGACTCGTTGAGTTTCGCGACTTTCCGACTTCGATGCCCCGGTTGCCGCAATTTAGTTGCCTTTGAATTTCAGGTGATCCCTCTTGAGCATGTATGCTTCTGCTACTTGTTCTACACCACACTTCCTTCCGCAAAGGGCGTAACGCTTTGACTCGTTGAGTTTCTCGGCATTCCGACTTCGATGCCCCGGTTGCCGAAAGTCAGTTGCCTTTGAATTTCGGGTGATCCCTCTTAAGCTTGTATGCTTCTGCTACTTGTTCTACACCACACGTCCTTCCGGAAAGGGCGTAACGCTTTGACTCGATGAGTTTCGCGGCATTCCGAATTTGGTGCCCCGGTTGCCGAAAGTCCGTTGCCTTTGAATTTCGGGTGATCCCTCTTGAGCATGTATGCTTCTGCTACTTGTTCTACACCACACTTCCTTCCGCAAAGGGTGTAACGCTTTGACTCGATGAGTTTCGCGGCATTCCGACTTCGATGCCCCGGTTGCCGAAATTCAGTTGCCTTTGAATTTCGGGTGATCCCTCTTGAGCATGTATGCTTCTGCTACTTGTTCTACACCACACTTCCTTCCGCAAACGGCGAAACGCTTTGACTCATTGAGTTTCGCGGCATTCCGACTTCGATGCCCCGGTTGCCGAAATTCAGTTGCCTTTGAATTTCGGGTGATCCCTCTTGAGCATGTATGCTTCTGCTACTTGTTCTACACCACACTTCCTTCCGCAAAGGGCGTAACGCTTTGACTCGATGAGTTTCGCGGCATTCCGACTTTGATGCCCCGGTTGCCGAAAGTCAGTTCCCTTTGAATTTCGGGTCATCCCTCTTGAGCATGTATGCTTCCGCTACTTGTTCTACAGCACACTTCCTTCCTCAAAGGGCGTAACGCTTTTACTCTCTGAGTTTCGCGGCCTTCCGACTTCGATACCCCGGTTGCCGAAAGTCAGTTGCCTTTGAATTTCGGGTCATCCCTCTTGAGCATGCATGCTTCTGCTACTTGTTCTACACCACACGTCCTTCCGAAAAGGGCGTAACGCTTTGACTCGATGAGTTTCTCGGCATTCCGACTTCGATGCCCCGGTTGCCGAATGTCAGTTCCCTTTGAATTTCGGGTCATCCCTCTTGAGCATGTATGCTTCTGCTACTTGTTCTACACCACACTTCCTTCCGCAAAGGGCGTAACGCTTTGACTCGATGAGTTTCGCGGCATTCCGACTTCGATGCCCCGGTTGCCAAAATTAAGTTGCCTTTGAATTTCAGGTGATCCCTCTTGAGCATGTATGCTTCTGCTACTTGTTCTACACCACACTTCCTTCCGCAAAGGGCGCAACACTTTGACTCGCTGAGTTTCGCGGCATTCCGACTTCGATGCCCATGTTGCCGAAAGTCTGTTGCCTTCGAATTTCGGGTGATCCCTCTTCAGCTTGTATGCTTCTGCTACTTGTTCTACACTACACTTCCTTCCGCAAAGGGCGTAACGCTTTGACTCGATGAGTTTCGCGGCATTCCGACTTCGATGCCCCGGTTGCCGAAAGTCAGTTCCCTTTGAATTTCGGGTCATCCCTCTCGAGCATGTATGCTTCTGCTACTTGTTCTACACCACACTTCCTACTGCAAAGGGTGTAACGCTTTGACTCGATGAGTTTCGCGGCATTCCGACTTCGATGCCCCGGTTGCCGAAAGTCAATTGCCTTAGAATTTCGGGTCATCCCTCTTGAACATGTATGCTTCTGCTACTTGTTCTACACCACACTTCCTTCCACAAAGTGCATAACGCTTTGACTCGTTGAGTTTCGCGGCATTCCGACTTCGATGCCCCGATTGCCGAAAGTCAGTTGCCTTTGAATTTGGGGTGATCCCTCTTCAGCTTGTATGCTTCTGCTACTTGTTCTACACTACACTTCCTTCCGCAAAGGGTGTAACGCTTTGACTCGATGAGTTTCGCGGCATTCCGACTTCGATGCCCCGGTTGCTGAAAGTCAATTGCCTTAGAATTTCGGGTCATCCCTCTTGAACATGTATGCTTCTGCTACTTGTTCTACACCACACTTCCTTCCGCAAAGTGCGTAACGCTTTGACTTGTTGAGTTTCGCGGCATTTCGACTTTGATGCCCCGGTTGCCGAAAGTCAGTTGCCTTTGAATTTTGGGTGATCCCTCTTCAGCTTGGATGCTTCTGCTACTTGTTCTACACTACACTTCCTTCCGCAAAGGGCGTAACGCTTTGACTCGCTGAGTTTCGCGGCATTCCGACTTCAATTCCCCGGTTGCCGAAAATCGGTTGCCTTTGAATTTCGGGTCATCCCTCTTGAGCATGCATGCTTCTTCTACTTGTTCTACACCACACTTCCTTCCGCAAAGGGCGTAACGCTTTGACTCGATGAGTTTCGCGGCATTCCGACTTCGATGCCCCGGTTGCCGCAAATTAGTTGCCTTTGAATTTCAGGTGATCCCTCTTGAGCATGTATGCTTCTGCTAGTTGTTATACACCACACTTCCTTCCGCAAAGGGAGTAACGCTTTGACTCGATGAGTTTCGCGGCATTCCGACTTCGATGCCCCGGTTGCCGTAATTTTGTTGCCTTTGAATTTCAGGTGATCCCTCTTGAGCATGTATGCTTCTGCTAGTTGTTCTACACCACATTTCCTTCCGCAAAGGGTGTAACGCTTTGACTCGATGAGTTTCGCGGCATTCCGACTTCGATGCCCCGGTTGCCGTAATTTAGTTGCCTTTGAATTTCAGGTGATCCCTCTTGAGCATGTATGCTTCTGCTAGTTGTTCTACACCACATTTCCTTCCGCAAAGGGTGTAACGCTTTGACTCGATGAGTTTCGCGGCATTCCAACTTCGATGCCCCGGTTGCCAAAATTCAGTTGCCTTTGAATTTCGGGTGATCCCTCTTGAGCATGTATGCTTCTGCTTCTTGTTCTACACCACACTTCCTTCCGCAAAGGGCGTAACGCTTTGACTCGATGAGTTTCGCGGCATTCCAACTTCGATACCCTGGTTGCCGAAAGTCAGTTGCCTTTGAATTTCGGGTCATCCCTGTTACGCTTGTATGCTTGTGCTACTTGTTCTACACCACACTTCCTTCCGCAAAGGGCGTAACGCTTTGACTCGTTGAGTTTCGCGGCATTCCGACTTCGATGGCCCGGTTGCCGAAAGTCAATTGCCTTTGAATTTCGGGTCATCCCTCTTGAGCATATATGCTTCTGCTACTTGTTCTACACCACACTTCCTTCCGAAAAGGGCGTAACCCTTTGACTCGCTGAGTTTCGCGGCTTTCCGACTTCGATGCCCCGGTTGCCGCAATTTAGTTGCCTTTGAATTTCAGGTGATCCCTCTTGAGCATGTATGCTTCTGCTAGTTGTTCTACACCACACTTCCTTCCGGAAAGGGCGTAACACTTTGACTCGCTGAGTTTCGCGGCCTTCCGACTTCGTTTCCCCGGTTGCCGAAAGTCAGTTCCCTTTGAATTTCGGGTCATCCCTCTCAAGCATGTATGCTTCTGCTACTTGTTCTACACCACACTTCCTACTGCAAAGGGTGTAACGCTTTGACTCGATGAGTTTCGCGGCATTCCGACTTCGATGCCCCGGTTGCCGAAAGTCAATTGCCTTAGAATTTCGGGTCATCCCTCTTGAACATGTATGCTTCTGCTACTTGTTCTACACCACACTTCCTTCCACAAAGTGCATAACGCTTTGACTCGTTGAGTTTCGCGGCATTCCGACTTCGATGCCCCGATTGCCGAAAGTCAGTTGCCTTTGAATTTGGGGTGATCCCTCTTCAGCTTGTATGCTTCTGCTACTTGTTCTACACTACACTTCCTTCCGCAAAGGGTGTAACGCTTTGACTCGATGAGTTTCGCGGCATTCCGACTTCGATGCCCCGGTTGCCGAAAGTCAATTGCCTTAGAATTTCGGGTCATCCCTCTTGAACATGTATGCTTCTGCTACTTGTTCTACACCACACTTCCTTCCGCAAAGTGCGTAACGCTTTGACTTGTTGAGTTTCGCGGCATTTCGACTTCGATGCCCCGGTTGCCGAAAGTCAGTTGCCTTTGAATTTTGGGTGATCCCTCTTCAGCTTGGATGCTTCTGCTACTTGTTCTACACTACACTTCCTTCCGCAAAGGGCGTAACGCTTTGACTCGCTGAGTTTCGCGGCATTCCGACTTCAATTCCCCGGTTGCCGAAAGTCGGTTGCCTTTGAATTTCGGGTCATCCCTCTTGAGCATGCATGCTTCTTCTACTTGTTCTACACCACACTTCCTTCCGCAAAGGGCGTAACGCTTTGACTCGATGAGTTTCGCGGCATTCCGACTTCGATGCCCCGGTTGCCGCAAATTAGTTGCCTTTGAATTTCAGGTGATCCCTCTTGAGCATGTATGCTTCTGCTAGTTGTTCTACACCACACTTCCTTCCGCAAAGGGAGTAACGCTTTGACTCGATGAGTTTCGCGGCATTCCGACTTCGATGCCCCGGTTGCCGCAAATTAGTTGCCTTTGAATTTCAGGTGATCCCTCTTGAGCATGTATGCTTCTGCTAGTTGTTCTACACCACACTTCCTTCCGCAAAGGGAGTAACGCTTTGACTCGATGAGTTTCGCGGCATTCCGACTTCGATGCCCCGGTTGCCGTAATTTAGTTGCCTTTGAATTTCAGGTGATCCCTCTTGAGCATGTATGCTTCTGCTAGTTGTTCTACACCACATTTCCTTCCGCAAAGGGTGTAACGCTTTGACTCGATGAGTTTCGCGGCATTCCAACTTCGATGCCCCGGTTGCCAAAATTAAGTTGCCTTTGAATTTCGGGTGATCCCTCTTGAGCATGTATGCTTCTGCTTCTTGTTCTACACCACACTTCCTTCCGTAAAGGGCGTAACGCTTTGACTCGCTGAGTTTCGCGGCATTCCAACTTCGATACCCTGGTTGCCGAAAGTCAGTTGCCTTTGAATTTCGGGTCATCCCTGTTACGCTTGTATGCTTGTGCTACTTGTTCTACACCACACTTCCTTCCGCAAAGGGCGTAACGCTTTGACTCGTTGAGTTTCGCGGCATTCCGACTTCGATGGCCCGGTTGCCGAAAGTCAATTGCCTTTGAATTTCGGGTCATCCCTCTTGAGCATATATGCTTCTGCTACTTGTTCTACACCACACTTCCTTCCGAAAAGGGCGTAACCCTTTGACTCGCTGAGTTTCGCGGCTTTCCGACTTCGATGCCCCGGTTGCCGCAATTTAGTTGCCTTTGAATTTCAGGTGATCCCTCTTGAGCATGTATGCTTCTGCTAGTTGTTCTACACCACACTTCCTTCCGGAAAGGGCGTAACACTTTGACTCGCTGAGTTTCGCGGCCTTCCGACTTCGTTTCCTCGGTTGCCGAAAGTCAGTTGCCTTTGAATTTCGGGTGATCCCTCTTGAGCATTTATGCTTCTGCTACTTGTTCTACACCACACTTCCTTCCGAAAAGGGCGTAACCCTTTAACTCGCTGAGTTTCGCGGTCTTCCGACTTCGATTCCCCGGTTGCCGAAAGTCAGTTGCCTTTGAATTTCGGGTGATCCCTCTTGAGCATTTATGCTTCTGCTACTTGTTCTACACCACAATTCCTTCCGCAAAGGGCGTAACGCTTTGACTCGTTGAATTTCGCGGCATTCCGACTTCGATGCCCCGGATGCCGAAAGTCAGTTGCCTTTGAATTTCGGGTGATCCCTCTTAAGCTTGTATGCTTCAGCTACTTGTTCTACACCACACTTCCTTCCGCAAAGGGCGTAACGCTTTGACTCGACGAGTTTCGCGGCATTCCGAATTCGATGCCCCGGTTGCCGAAAGTCAGTTCCTTTTGAATTTCGTGTCATCCCTCTTGAGCATGTACGCTTCTGCTAGTTGTTCTACACCACACTTCCTTCCGCAAAGGGCGTAACGCTTTGACTCGCTGAGTTTCGCGGCATTCCGACTTCGATGCCCCGGTTGCCGCAATTTAGTTGTCTTTGAATTTCAAATGATCCCTCTTGAGCATGTATGCTTCTGCTAGTTGTTCTACACCACACTTCCTTCCGCAAAGGGCGTAACGCTTTGACTCGATGAGTTTCGCGGCTTTCCGACTTCAATACCCCGGTTGCCGAAAGTCCGTTGCCTTTGAATTTCGGGTGATCCCTCTTGAGCATGTATGCTTCTGCTACTTGTTCTACACTACACTTCCTTCCGCAAAGGGCGTAACGCTTTGACTCGTTGAGTTTCGCGGCATTCCGACTTCGATGCCCCGGTTGCCGAAAGTAAGTTGCCTTTGAATTTTGGGTGATCCCTCTTGAGCATGTATGCTTCTGCTACTTGTTCTACACTACACTTCCTTCCGCAAAGGGCGTAACGCTTTGACTCGGTGAGTTTCGCGGCATTCCTACTTCGATGCCCCGGTTGCCGCAATTTAGTTGTCTTTGAATTTCAAGTGATCCCTCTTGAGCATGTATGCTTCTGCTAGTTGTTCTACACCACACTTCCTTCCGCAAAGGGCGTAACGCTTTGACTCGATAAGTTTCGCGGCATTCCGACTTCGATGCCCCGGTTGCCAAAATTAAAATGCCTTCGAATTTCGGGTGATCCCTCTTGATCATGTATGCTTCTGCTACTTGTTCTACACCACACTTTCTTCCGCAAATGGCAAAACGCTTTGACTCGATGAGTTTCGCGGCATTCCTACTTCGATGCCCCGGTTGCCGAAATTTAGTTGCCTTTGAATTTGAGGTGATCCCTCTTGAGCATGTATGCTTCTGCTACTTGTTCTACACCACACTTCCTTCCTTAAATGGCGAAACGCTTTGACTCGGTGAGTTTCGCGGCATTCCGACTTCGATGCCCCGGTTGCCGAAATTTAGTTGCCTTTGAATTTCAGGTGATCCCTCTTGAGCATGTATACTTCTGCTACTAGTTCTACACCACACTTCCCTCCGCAAAGGGCGTAACGCTTTGACTCGATGAGTTTCGCGGCTTTCTGACTTCGATGCCCCGGTTGCCGAAATTCAGTTGCCTTTGAATTTCGGGTGATCCCTCTTGAGCATGTATGCTTCTGCTATTTGTTGTACATCACACTTCTTTCCGCAAACAGCGAAAGGCTTTGACTCGGTGTGTTTCGTGGCATTCAGAATTCGATGCCCCGGTTGCCGAAAGTCAGTTGCCTTTGAATTTCGGGTGATCCCTGTTAAGCATGTATGCTTCTGCTAGTTGTTCTACACCACACTTCCTTCCGAAAAGGGCGTAACGCTTTCACTCGATGAGTTTCGCGGCATTCCGACTTCGATGCCCATGTTGCCGAAATTCAGTTGCATATGAATTTCGGGTGATCCATCTTGAGCTAGTATGCTTCTGCTACTTGTTCTACACCACACTTCCTTCCGCAAAGGGCGTAACGCTTTGACTCGATAAGTTTCGCGGCATTCCGACTTCGATGCCCCGGTTGCCAAAATTAAAATGCCTTCGAATTTCGGGTGATCCCTCTTGATCATGTATGCTTCTGCTACTTGTTCTACACCACACTTCCTTCCGCAAATGGCAAAACGCTTTGACTCGATGAGTTTCGCGGCATTCCTACTTCGATGCCCCGGTTGCCGAAATTTAGTTGCCTTTGAATTTCAGGTGATCCCTCTTGAGCATGTATGCTTCTGCTACTTGTTCTACACCACACTTCCTTCCTTAAATGGCGAAACGCTTTGACTCGGTGAGTTTCGCGGCATTCCGACTTCGATGCCCTGGTTGCCGAAATTCAGTTGACTTTGAATCTCGGGTGATCCCTCTTGAGCATGTATGCTTCTGCTACTTGTTCCACATCAGACTTCTTCCGCAAATGGCCAAACGTTTTGACTCGGTGAGTTTCGCGGCATTCCGACTTCGATGCCCCGGTTGCCAAAATTAAGTTACCTTTGAATTTCCGGTGATCCCTCTTGAGCATGTATGCTTCTGCTACTTGTTCTACACAACACTTCCTTCTGCAAAGGGCGTAACGCTTTGACTCGTTGAGTTTCACGACATTCCGACTTCGATGCCCCGGTTGCCGAAAGTCAGTTGCCTTTGAATTTCGGGTGATCCCTCTTCAGCTTGTATGCTTCTGCTACTTGTTCTACACTACACTTCCTTCTGCAAAGGGCGTAACGCTTTGACTCGCTGAGTTTCGCGGCCTTCCAACTTCAATACCCCGGTTGCCGAAAGTCAGTTGCATTTGAATTTCGGGTGATCCCTCTTCAGCTTGTATGCTTCTGCTACTTGTTCTACACTACACTTCCTTCCGCAAAGGGCGTAACGCTTTGACTCGATGAGTTTCGCGGCATTCCGACTTCGATGCCCCGGTTGCCGCAATTTAATTGCCTTTGAATTTCGAGTGATCCCTCTTGAGCATGTATACTTCTGCTACTAGTTCTATACCACACATCCCTCCGCAAAGGGCGTAACGCTTTGACTCGATGAGTTTCGCGGCATTCCGACTTCGATGCCCCGGTTGCCGAAATTCAATTGCCTTTGAATTTCGAGTGATCCCTCTTGAGCATGTATACTTCTGCTACTAGTTCTACACCACACTTCCCTCCGCAAAGGGCGTAACGCTTTGACTCGATGAGTTTCGCGGCATTCTGACTTCAATGCCCCGGTTGCCAAAATTCAGTTGCCTTTGAATTTCGGGTGATCCCTCTTGAGCATGTATGCTTCTGCTATTTGTTGTACATCACACTTCTTTCCGCAAACAGCGAAAGGCTTTGACTCGGTGAGTTTCGTGGCATTCAGAATTCGATGCCCCGGTTGCCGAAAGTCAGTTGCCTTTGAATTTCGGGTGATTCCTGTTAAGCATGTATGCTTCTGCTACTTGTTTTACACCACACTTCCTTCCGAAAAGGGCGTAACGCTTTCAATCGATGAGTTTCGCGGCATTCCGACTTCGATGCCCCTGTTACCGAAATTCAGTTGCATATGAATTTCGGGTGATCCATCTTGAGCTAGTATGCTTCTGCTAGTTGTTCTACACCACACTTCCTTCCGCAAAGGGCGTAACGCTTTGACTCGATAAGTTTCGCGGCATTCCGACTTCGATGCCCCGGTTGCCGAAATTTAGTTGCCTTTGAATTTCAGGTGATCCCTCTTGAGCATGTATGCTTCTGCTACTTGTTCTACACTACACTTCCTTCCTTAAATGGCGAAACGCTTTGACTCGGTGAGTTTCGCGGCATTCCGACTTCGATGCCCTGGTTGCCGAAATTCAGTTGACTTTGAATCTCGGGTGATTCCTCTTGAGCATGTATGCTTCTGCTACTTGTTCCACATTAGACTTCTTCCGCAAATGGCCAAACGTTTTGGCTCGGTGAGTTTCGCGGCATTCCAACTTCGATGCCCCGGTTGCTGAAATTTAGTTGCCTTTGAATTTCAGGTGATCCCTCTTGAGCATGTATGCTTCGGCAACTTGTTCTACACCACACTTCTTTCCTTAAATGGCGAAACACTTTGACTCGGTGAGTTTCGCGGCATTCCGACTTCGATGCCCTGGTTGCCGACATTCAGTTGACTTTGAATCTCGGGTGATCCCTCTTGAGCATGTATGCTTCTGCTAATTGTTCCACATCAGACTTCTTCCTTAAATGGCGAAACGCTTTGACTCGGTGAGTTTCGCGGCATTCCTACTTCGATGCCCCGGTTGCTGAAATTCAGTTGACTTTGAATCTCGGGTGATTCCTCTTGAGCATGTATGCTTCTGCTACTTGTTCCACATTAGACTTCTTCCGCAAATGGTCAAACGTTTTGGCTCGGTTAGTTTCGCGGCATTCCAACTTCGATGCCCCGGTTGCTGAAATTTAGTTGCCTTTGAATTTCAGGTGATCCCTCTTGAGCATGTATGCTTCTGCAACTTGTTCTACACCACACTTCCTTCCTTAAATGGCGAAACGCTTCGACTCGGTGAGTTTCGCGGCATTCCGACTTCGATGCCCCGGTTGCCGAAATTCAGTTGCCTTTGAATTTCGGGTGATCCCTTTTGAGCATGTATGCTTCTACTACTTGTTCTACATCAGACTTCTTCCGCAAAGGGCCAAACGTTTTGACTCGGTGAGTTTCGCGGCATTCCTACTTCGATGCCCCGGTTGCTGAAATTTAGTTGCCTTTGAATTTCAGGTGATCCCTCTTGAGCGTGTATGCTTCTGCAACTTGTTCTACACCACACGTCCTTCCTTAAATGGCGAAACGCTTCGATTCCGTGAGTTTCGCGGCATTCCAACTTCGATGCCCCGGTTGCTGAAATTCAGTTGCCTTTGAATTTCGGATGATTCCTTTTGAGCATGTATGCTTCTACTACTTGTTCTACATCATACTTCTTCCGCAAAGGGCCAAACGTTTTGACTCGGTGAGTTTCGCGACATTCCTACTTCGATGCCCCGGTTGCTGAAATTTAGTTGCCTTTGAATTTCAGGTGATCCCTCTTGAGCATGTATGCTTCGACAACTTGTTCTACACCACACTTCTTTCCTTAAATGGCGAAACGCTTTGACTCGGTGAGTTTCGCGGCATTCCGACTTCGATGCCCTGGTTGCCGACATTCAGTTGACTTTGAATCTCGGGTGATCCCTCTTGAGCATGTATGCTTCTGCTAATTGTTCCACATCAGACTTCTTCCTTAAATGGCGAAACGCTTTGACTCGGTGAGTTTCGCGGCATTCCTACTTCGATGCCCCGGTTGCTGAAATTCAGTTGACTTTGAATCTCGGGTGATTCCTCTTGAGCATGTATGCTTCTGCTACTTGTTCCACATTAGACTTCTTCCGCAAATGGTCAAACGTTTTGGCTCGGTGAGTTTCGCGGCATTCCAACTTCGATGCCCCGGTTGCTGAAATTTAGTTGCCTTTGAATTTCAGGTGATCCCTCTTGAGCATGTATGCTTCTGCAACTTGTTCTACACCACACTTCCTTCCTTAAATGGCGAAACGCTTCGACTCGGTGAGTTTCGCGGCATTCCGACTTCGATGCCCCGGTTGCCGAAATTCAGTTGCCTTTGAATTTCGGGTGATCCCTTTTGAGCATGTATGCTTCTACTACTTGTTCTACATCAGACTTCTTCCGCAAAGGGCCAAACGTTTTGACTCGGTGAGTTTCGCGGCATTCCTACTTCGATGCCCCGGTTGCTGAAATTTAGTTGCCTTTGAATTTCAGGTGATCCCTCTTGAGCGTGTATGCTTCTGCAACTTGTTCTACACCACACGTCCTTCCTTAAATGGCGAAACGCTTCGATTCAGTGAGTTTCGCGGCATTCCAACTTCGATGCCCCGGTTGCCGAAATTCAGTTGCCTTTGAATTTCGGATGATTCCTTTTGAGCATGTATGCTTCTACTACTTGTTCTACATCATACTTCTTCCGCAAAGGGCCAAACGTTTTGACTCGGTGAGTTTCGCGACATTCCTACTTCGATGCCCCGGTTGCTGAAATTTAGTTGCCTTTGAATTTCAGGTGATCCCTCTTGAGCATGTATGCTTCGGCAACTTGTTCTACACCACACTTCTTTCCTTAAATGGCGAAACGCTTTGACTCGGTGAGTTTCGCGGCATTCCGACTTCGATGCCCTGGTTGCCGACATTCAGTTGACTTTGAATCTCGGGTGATCCCTCTTGAGCATGTATGCTTCTGCTAATTGTTCCACATCAGACTTCTTCCTTAAATGGCGAAACGCTTTGACTCGGTGAGTTTCGCGGCATTCCTACTTCGATGCCCCGGTTGCTGAAATTCAGTTGACTTTGAATCTCGGGTGATTCCTCTTGAGCATGTATGCTTCTGCTACTTGTTCCACATTAGACTTCTTCCGCAAATGGTCAAACGTTTTGGCTCGGTGAGTTTCGCGGCATTCCAACTTCGATGCCCCGGTTGCTGAAATTTAGTTGCCTTTGAATTTCAGGTGATCCCTCTTGAGCATGTATGCTTCTGCAACTTGTTCTACACCACACTTCCTTCCTTAAATGGCGAAACGCTTCGACTCGGTGAGTTTCGCGGCATTCCGACTTCGATGCCCCGGTTGCCGAAATTCAGTTGCCTTTGAATTTCGGGTGATCCCTTTTGAGCATGTATGCTTCTACTACTTGTTCTACATCAGACTTCTTCCGCAAAGGGCCAAACGTTTTGACTCGGTGAGTTTCGCGGCATTCCTACTTCGATGCCCCAGTTGCTGAAATTTAGTTGCCTTTGAATTTCAGGTGATCCCTCTTGAGCGTGTATGCTTCTGCAACTTGTTCTACACCACACGTCCTTCCTTAAATGGCGAAACGCTTCGATTCAGTGAGTTTCGCGGCATTCCAACTTCGATGCCCCGGTTGCCGAAATTCAGTTGCCTTTGAATTTCGGATGATTCCTTTTGAGCATGTATGCTTCTACTACTTGTTCTACATCATACTTCTTCCGCAAAGGGCCAAACGTTTTGACTCGGTGAGTTTCACGACATTCCTACTTCGATGCCCCGGTTGCTGAAATTTAGTTGCCTTTGAATTTCAGGTGATCCCTCTTGAGCATGTATGCTTCGGCAACTTGTTCTACACCACACTTCTTTCCTTAAATGGCGAAACGCTTTGACTCGGTGAGTTTCGCGGCATTCCGACTTCGATGCCCTGGTTGCCGACATTCAGTTGACTTTGAATCTCGGGTGATCCCTCTTGAGCATGTATGCTTCTGCTAATTGTTCCACATCAGACTTCTTCCTTAAATGGCGAAACGCTTTGACTCGGTGAGTTTCGCGGCATTCCTACTTCGATGCCCCGGTTGCTGAAATTCAGTTGACTTTGAATCTCGGGTGATTCCTCTTGAGCATGTATGCTTCTGCTACTTGTTCCACATTAGACTTCTTCCGCAAATGGTCAAACGTTTTGGCTCGGTGAGTTTCGCGGCATTCCAACTTCGATGCCCCGGTTGCTGAAATTTAGTTGCCTTTGAATTTCAGGTGATCCCTCTTGAGCATGTATGCTTCTGCAACTTGTTCTACACCACACTTCCTTCCTTAAATGGCGAAACGCTTCGACTCGGTGAGTTTCGCGGCATTCCGACTTCGATGCCCCGGTTGCCGAAATTCAGTTGCCTTTGAATTTCGGGTGATCCCTTTTGAGCATGTATGCTTCTACTACTTGTTCTACATCAGACTTCTTCCGCAAAGGGCCAAACGTTTTGACTCGGTGAGTTTCGCGGCATTCCTACTTCGATGCCCCGGTTGCTGAAATTTAGTTGCCTTTGAATTTCAGGTGATCCCTCTTGAGCATGTATGCTTCTGCAACTTGTTCTACACCACACGTCCTTCCTTAAATGGCGAAACGCTTCGATTCAGTGAGTTTCGCGGCATTCCAACTTCGATGCCCCGGTTGCTGAAATTCAGTTGCCTTTGAATTTCGGATGATTCCTTTTGAGCATGTATGCTTCTACTACTTGTTCTACATCATACTTCTTCCGCAAAGGGCCAAACGTTTTGACTCGGTGAGTTTCGCGACATTCCTACTTCGATGCCCCGGTTGCTGAAATTTAGTTGCCTTTTAATTTCAGGTGATCCCTCTTGAGCATGTATGCTTCTGCTACTTGTTCTACACCACACTTCCTTCCGCAAAGGGCGTAATGCTTTGACTCGCTGAGTTTCGCGGCATTCCGACTTCGATGCCCCGGTTGCCGAAATTCAGTTGCCTTTGAATTTCAGGTGATCCCTCTTGAGCATGTATGCTTCTTCTACTTGTTCTACACCACACTTCCTTCCTTAAATGGCGAAACGCTTGGACTCGGTGAGTTTCGCGGCATTCCGACTTCGATGCCCTGGTTGCCGAAATTCAGTTGACTTTGAATCTCGGGTGATCCCTCTTGAGCATGTATGCTTCTGCTACTTGTTCCACATCAGACTTCTTCCGCAAATGGCCAAACGTTTTGACTCAGGGAGTTTCGCGGCATTCCGATTTCGATGCCCCGGTTGCTGAAATTTAGTTGCCTTTGAATTTCAGGTGATCCCTCTTGAGCATGTATGCTTCTGCAACTTGTTCTACACCACACTTCTTTCCTTAAATGGCGAAACGCTTCGACTCGGTGAGTTTCGCGGCTTTCCGACTTCGATGCCCCGGTTGCCGAAATTCAGTTGCCTTTGAATTTCGGGTGATCCCTTTTGAGCATGTATGCTTCTACTACTTGTTCTACACCACACTTCCTTCCGCAAAGGGCGTAATGCTTTGACTCGCTGAGTTTTGCGGCATTCCGACTTCGATGCCCCGGTTGCCGAAATTTAGTTGCCTTTGAATTTCAGGTGATCCCTCTTGAGCATGTATGCTTCTGCTACTTGTTCTACACCACACTTCCTTCCTTAAATGGCGACACGCTTTGACTCGGTGAGTTTCGCGGCATTCTGACTTCGATGCCCTGGTTGCCGAAATTCAGTTGACTTTGAATCTCGGGTGATCCCTCTTGAGCATGTAAGCTTCTGCTACTTGTTCCACATCAGACTTCTTCCGCAAATGGCCAAACGTTTTGACTCGGTGAGTTTCGCGACATTCCTACTTCGATGCCCCGGTTGCTGAAATTTAGTTGCCTTTGAATTTCAGGTGATCCCTCTTGAGCATGTATGCTTCTGCTACTTGTTCTACACCACACTTCCTTCCGTAAAGGGCGTAATGCTTTGACTCGCTGAGTTTCGCAGCATTCCGACTTCGATGCCCCTGTTGCCGAAATTTAGTTGCCTTTGAATTTCAGGTGATCCCTCTTGAGCATGTATGCTTCTGCTACTTGTTCTACACTACACTTCCTTCCTTAAATGGCGAAACGCTTTGACTCGGTGAGTTTCGCGGCATTCCGACTTCGATGCCCTGGTTGCCGAAATTCAGTTGACTTTGAATCTCGGGTGATTCCTCTTGAGCATGTATGCTTCTGCTACTTGTTCCACATTAGACTTCTTCCGCAAATGGCCAAACGTTTTGACTCGGTGAGTTTCGCGGCATTACAACTTCGATGCCCCGGTTGCTGAAATTTAGTTGCCTTTGAATTTCAGGTGATCCCTCTTGAGCATGTATGCTTCGGCAACTTGTTCTACACCACACTTCTTTCCTTAAATGGCGAAACGCTTCGACTCGGTGAGTTTCGCGGCATTCCAACTTCGATGCCCCGATTGCCGAAATTCAGTTGCCTTTGAATTTCGGGTGATCCCATTTGAGCATGTATGCTTCTACTACTTGTTCTACACCACACTTCCTTCCGCAAAGGGCGTAATGCTTTGACTCGCTGAGTTTTGCGGCTTTCCGACTTCGATGCCCCGGTTGCTGAAATTTAGTTGCCTTTGAATTTCAGGTGATCCCTCTTGAGCATGTATGCTTCTGCTACTTGTTCTACACCACACTTCCTTCCTCAAATGGCGAAACACTTTGACTCGGGGAGTTTCGCGGCATTCCGACTGCGATGCCCCGGTTGCCAAAATTCAGTTGCCTTTGAATTTCGGGTGATCCCTTTTGAGCATGTATGCTTCTACTACTTGTTCTACATCATACTTCTTCCGCAAATGGCCAAATGCTTTGACTCGATGAATTTCGCGCCATTCCGACTTCGATGCCTCGGTTGCCAAAATTCAGTTGCCTTTGAATTTCGGGTGATCCCTCTTGAGCATGTATGCTTCTACTACTTGTTCTACACCACACTTCCTTCCGCAAAGGGCGTAATGCTTTGACTCGCTGAGTTTTGCGGCATTCCGACTTCGATGCCCCGGTTGCCGAAATTTAGTTGCCTTTGAATTTCAGGTGATCCCTCTTGAGCATGTATGCTTCTGCTACTTGTTCTACACCACACTTCCTTCCTTAAATGGCGAAACGCTTTGACTCGGTGAGTTTCGCGGCATTCTGACTTCGATGCCCTGGTTGCCGAAATTCAGTTGACTTTGAATCTCGGGTGATCCCTCTTGAGCATGTATGCTTCTGCTACTTGTTCCACATCAGACTTCTTCTGCAAATGGCCAAACGTTTTGACTCGGTGTGTTTCGTGGCATTCCGATTTCGATGCCCCGGTTGCGGAAATTTAGTTGCCTTTGAATTTCAAGTGATCCCTCTTGAGCATGTATGCTTCTGCAACTTGTTCTACACCTCACTTCCTTCCTTAAATGGCGAAACGTTTCGACACGGTGAGTTTCGCGGCATTCCGACTTCGATGCCCCGGTTGCCGAAATTCAGTTGCCTTTGAATTTCTGGTGATCCCTTTTGAGCATGTATGCTTCTACTACTTGTTCTACATCAGACTTCTTCCGCAAAGGGCCAAACGTTTTGACTCGGTGAGTTTCGCGGCATTCCTACTTCGATGCCCCGGTTGTTGAAATTTAGTTGCCTTTGAATTTCAGGTGATCCCTCTTGATCATGTATGCTTCTGCAACTTGTTCTACACCACACTTCCTTCCTTAAATGGCGAAACGCTTTGACTCGGTGAGTTTCGCGGCATTCCGCCTTCGATGCCCTGGTTGCCGAAATTCAGTTGACTTTGAATCTCGGGTGATCCCTCTTGAGCATGTATGCTTCTGCTACTTGTTCCACATCAGACTTCTTCCGGAAATGGCCAAACGTTTTGACTCGGTGAGTTTCGCGACATTCCTACTTCGATGCCCCGGTTGCTGAAATTTAGTTGCCTTTGAATTTCAGGTGATCCCTCTTGAGCATGTATGCTTCTGCAACTTGTTCTACACCACACTTCTTTCCTTAAATGGCGAAATGCTTTGACTCGGTGAGTTTCGCGGCATTCCGACTTCGATGCCCCGGTTGCCGAAATTCAGTTGCCTTTGAATTTCGGGTGATCCCTTTTGAGCATGTATGCTTCTACTACTTGTTCTACACCACACTTCCTTCCGCAAAGGGCGTAATGCTTTGACTCGTTGAGTTTTGCGGCATTCCGACTTTGATGCCCCGGTTGCCGAAATTTAGTTGCCTTTGAATTTCAGGTGATCCCTCTTGAGCATGTATGCTTCTGCTACTTGTTCTACACCACACTTCCTGCCTTAAATGGCGAAACGCTTTGACTCGGTGAGTTTCGCGGCATTCTGACTTCGTTGCCCTGGTTGTCGAAATTCAGTTGACTTTGAATCTCGGGTGATCCCTCTTGAGCATGTATGCTTCTGCTACTTGTTCCACATCAGACTTCTTCCGCAAATGGCCAAACGTTTTGACTCGGTGAGTTTCGCGGCATTCCGACTTCGATGCCCCGGTTGCTGAAATTTAGTTGCCTTTGAATTTCAAGTGATCCCTCTTGAGCATGTATGCTTCTGCAACTTGTTCTACACCACACTTCCTTCCTTAAATGGCGAAACGCTTCGACTCGGTGAGTTTCGCGGCATTCCGACTTCGATGCCCCGGTTGACGAAATTCAGTTGCCTTTGAATTTCGGGTGATCCCTTTTGAGCATGTGTGCTTCTACTACTTGTTCTACATCAGACTTCTTCCGCAAAGGGCCAAACGTTTTGACTCGGTGAGTTTCGCGACATTCCTACTTCGATGCCCCGGTTGCTGAAATTTAGTTGCCTTTGAATTTCAGGTGATCCCTCTTGAGCATGTATGCTTCTGCTACTTGTTCTACACCACACTTCCTTCCGCAAAGGGCGTAATGCTTTGACTCGCTGAGTTTCGCAGCATTCCGACTTCGATGCCCCGGTTGCCGAAATTTAGTTGCCTTTGAATTTCAGGTGATCCCTCTTGAGCATGTATGCTTCTGCTACTTGTTCTACACTACACTTCCTTCCTTAAATGGCGAAACGCTTTGACTCGGTGAGTTTCGCGGCATTCCGACTGCGATGCCCCGGTTGCCAAAATTCAGTTGCCTTTGAATTTCGGGTGATCCCTTTTGAGCATGTATGCTTCTACTACTTGTTCTACATCATACTTCTTCCGCAAATGGCCAAACGCTTTGACTCGATGACTTTCGCGCCATTCCGACTTCGATGCCCCGGTTGCCAAAATTCAGTTGCCTTTGAATTTCGGGTGATCCCTCTTGAGCATGTATGCTTCTACTACTTGTTCTACACCACACTTCCTTCCGCAAAGGGCGTAATGCTTTGACTCGCTGAGTTTTGCGGTATTCCGACTTCGATGCCCCGGTTGCCGAAATTTAGTTGCCTCTGAATTTCAGGTGATCCCTCTTGAGCATGTATGCTTCTGCTACTTGTTCTACACCACACTTCCTTCCTTAAATGGCGAAACGCTTTGACTCGGTGAGTTTCGCGGCATTCTGACTTCGATGCCCTGGTTGCCGAAATTCAGTTGACTTTGAATCTCGGGTGATCCCTCTTGAGCATGTATGCTTCTGCTACTTGTTCCACATCAGACTTCTTCCGTAAATGGCCAAACGTTTTGACTCGGTGAGTTTCGCGGCATTCCGACTTCGATGCCCCGGTTGCTGAAATTTAGTTGCCTTTGAATTTCAAGTGATCCCTCTTGAGCATGTATGCTTCTGCAACTTGTTCTACACCACACTTCCTTCCTTAAATGGCGAAACGCTTCGACTCGGTGAGTTTCGCGGCATTCCGACTTTGATGCCCCGGTTGCCGAAATTCAGTTGCCTTTGAATTTCGGGTGATCCCTTTTGAGCATGTATGCTTCTACTACTTGTTCTACATCATACTTCTTCCGCAAATGGCCAAATGCTTTGACTCGATGAATTTCGCGCCATTCCGACTTCGATGCCTCGGTTGCCAAAATTCAGTTGCCTTTGAATTTCGGGTGATCCCTCTTGAGCATGTATGCTTCTACTACTTGTTCTACACCACACTTCCTTCCGCAAAGGGCGTAATGCTTTGACTCGCTGAGTTTTGCGGCATTCCGACTTCGATGCCCCGGTTGCCGAAATTTAGTTGCCTTTGAATTTCAGGTGATCCCTCTTGAGCATGTATGCTTCTGCTACTTGTTCTACACCACACTTCCTTCCTTAAATGGCGAAACGCTTTGACTCGGTGAGTTTCGCGGCATTCTGACTTCGATGCCCTGGTTGCCGAAATTCAGTTGACTTTGAATCTCGTGTGATCCCTCTTGAGCATGTATGCTTCTGCTACTTGTTCCACATCAGACTTCTTCCGTAAATGGCCAAACGTTTTGACTCGGTGAGTTTCGCGGCATTCCGACTTCGATGCCCCGGTTGCTGAAATTTAGTTGCCTTTGAATTTCAGGTGATCCCTCTTGAGCATGTATGCTTCTGCAACTTGTTCTACACCACACTTCCTTCCTTAAATGGCGAAACGCTTCGACTCGGTGAGTTTCGCGGCATTCCGACTTTGATGCCCCGGTTGCCGAAATTCAGTTGCCTTTGAATTTCGGGTGATCCCTTTTGAGCATGTGTGCTTCTACTACTTGTTCTACATCGGACTTCTTCCGCAAAGGGCCAAACGTTTTGACTCGGTGAGTTTCGCGGCATTCCTACTTCGATGCCCCGGTTGCTGAAATTTAGTTGCCTTTGAATTTCAGGTGATCCCTCTTGAGCATGTATGCTTCTGCTACTTGTTCTACACCACACTTCCTTCCGCAAAGGGCGTAATGCTTTGACTCGCTGAGTTTCGCAGCATTCCGACTTCGATGCCCCGGTTGCCGAAATTTAGTTGCCTTTGAATTTCAGGTGATCCCTCTTGAGCATGTATGCTTCTGCTACTTGTTCTACACCACACTTCCTTCCTTAAATGGCGAAACGCTTGGACTCGGTGAGTTTCGCGGCATTCCGACTTCGATGCCCCGGTTGCCGAAATTCAGTTGCCTTTGAATTTCAGGTGATCCCTCTTGAGCATGTATGCTTCTGCTAATTGTTCTACACCACACTTCCTTCCGCAAAGGGCGTAATGCTTTGACTCGCTGAGTTTCGCAGCATTCCGACTTCGATGCCCCGGTTGCCGAAATTTAGTTGCCTTTGAATTTCAGGTGATCCCTCTTGAGCATGTATGCTTCTACTACTTGTTCTACACTACACTTCCTTCCTTAAATGGCGAAACGCTTTGACTCGGTGACTTTCGCGGCATTCCGACTGCGATGCCCCGGTTGCCAAAATTCAGTTGCCTTTGAATTTCGGGTGATCCCTTTTGAGCATGTATGCTTCTACTACTTGTTCTACATCATACTTCTTCCGCAAATGGCCAAACGCTTTGACTCGATGACTTTCGCGCCATTCCGACTTCGATGCCCCGGTTGCCAAAATTCAATTGCCTTTGAATTTCGGGTGATCCCTATTGAGCATGTATGCTTCTACTACTTGTTCTACACCTCACTTCCTTCCGCAAAGGGCGTAATGCTTTGACTCGCTGAGTTTTGCGGTATTCCGACTTCGATGCCCACGTTGCCGAAATTTAGTTGCCTCTGAATTTCAGGTGATCCCTCTTGAGCATGTATGCTTCTGCTACTTGTTCTACACCACACTTCCTTCCTTAAATGGCGAAACGCTTTGACTCGGTGAGTTTCGCGGCATTCTGACTTCGATGCCCTGGTTGCCGAAATTCAGTTGACTTTGAATCTCGGGTGATCCCTCTTGAGCATGTATGCTTCTGCTACTTGTTCCACATCAGACTTCTTCCGCAAATGGCCAAACGTTTTGACTCGGTGAGTTTCGCGGCATTCCGACTTCGATGCCCCGGTTGCTGAAATTTAGTTGCCTTTGAATTTCAGGTGATCCCTCTTGAGCATGTATGCTTCTGCAACTTGTTCTACACCACACTTCCTTCCTTAAATGGCGAAACGCTTCGACTCGGTGAGTTTCACGGCATTCCGACTTCGATGCCCCGGTTGCCGAAATTCATTTGCCTTTGAATTTCGGGTGATCCCTTTTGAGCATGTATGCTTCTACTACTTGTTCTACATCAGACTTCTTCCGCAAAGGGCCAAACGTTTTGACTCGGTGAGTTTCGCGACATTCCTACTTCGATGCCCCGGTTGCTGAAATTTAGTTGCCTTTGAATTTCAGGTGATCCCTCTTGAGCATGTATGCTTCTGCTACTTGTTCTACACCACACTTCCTTCCGCAAAGGGCGTAATGCTTTGACTCGCTGAGTTTCGCAGCATTCCGACTTCGATGCCCCGGTTGCCGAAATTTAGTTGCCTTTGAATTTCAGGTGATCCCTCTTGAGCATGTATGCTTCTGCTACTTGTTCTACACTACACTTCCTTCCTTAAATGGCGAAACGCTTTGACTCGGTGAGTTTCGCGGCATTCCGACTGCGATGCCCCGGTTGCCAAAATTCAGTTGCCTTTGAATTTCGGGTGATCCCTTTTGAGCATGTATGCTTCTACTACTTGTTCTACATCATACTTCTTCCGCAAATGGCCAAACGCTTTGACTCGATGACTTTCGCGCCATTCCGACTTCGATGCCCCGGTTGCCAAAATTCAGTTGCCTTTGAATTTCGGGTGATCCCTCTTGAGCATGTATGCTTCTACTACTTGTTCTACACCTCACTTCCTTCCGCAAAGGGCGTAATGCTTTGACTCGCTGAGTTTTGCGGTATTCCGACTTCGATGCCCAGGTTGCCGAAATTTAGTTGCCTCTGAATTTCAGGTGATCCCTCTTGAGCATGTATGCTTCTGCTACTTGTTCTACACCACACTTCCTTCCTTAAATGGCGAAACGCTTTGACTCGGTGAGTTTCGCGGCATTCTGACTTCGATGCCCTGGTTGCCGAAATTCAGTTGACTTTGAATCTCGGGTGATCCCTCTTGAGCATGTATGCTTCTGCTACTTGTTCCACATCAGACTTCTTCCGCAAATGGCCAAACGTTTTGACTCGGTGAGTTTCGCGGCATTCCGACTTCGATGCCCCGGTTGCTGAAATTTAGTTGCCTTTGAATTTCAGGTGATCCCTCTTGAGCATGTATGCTTCTGCTACTTGTTCTACACCACACTTCCTTCCTTAAATGGCGAAACGCTTCGACTCGGTGAGTTTCACGGCATTCCGACTTCGATGCCCCGGTTGCCGAAATTCATTTGCCTTTGAATTTCGGGTGATCCCTTTTGAGCATGTATGCTTCTACTACTTGTTCTACATCAGACTTCTTCCGCAAAGGGCCAAACGTTTTGACTCGGTGAGTTTCGCGACATTCCTACTTCGATGCCCCGGTTGCTGAAATTTAGTTGCCTTTGAATTTCAGGTGATCCCTCTTGAGCATGTATGCTTCTGCTACTTGTTCTACACCACACTTCCTTCCGCAAAGGGCGTAATGCTTTGACTCGCTGAGTTTCGCAGCATTCCGACTTCGATGCCCCGGTTGCCGAAATTTAGTTGCCTTTGAATTTCAGGTGATCCCTCTTGAGCATGTATGCTTCTGCTACTTGTTCTACACTACACTTCCTTCCTTAAATGGCGAAACGCTTTGACTCGGTGAGTTTCGCGGCATTCCGACTGCGATGCCCCGGTTGCCAAAATTCAGTTGCCTTTGAATTTCGGGTGATCCCTTTTGAGCATGTATGCTTCTACTACTTGTTCTACATCATACTTCTTCCGCAAATGGCCAAACGCTTTGACTCGATGACTTTCGCGCCATTCCGACTTCGATGCCCCGGTTGCCAAAATTCAGTTGCCTTTGAATTTCGGGTGATCCCTCTTGAGCATGTATGCTTCTACTACTTGTTCTACACCACACTTCCTTCCGCAAAGGGCGTAATGCTTTGACTCGCTGAGTTTTGCGGTATTCCGACTTCGATGCCCCGGTTGCCGAAATTTAGTTGCCTCTGAATTTCAGGTGATCCCTCTTGAGCATGTATGCTTCTGCTACTTGTTCTACACCACACTTCCTTCCTTAAATGGCGAAACGCTTTGACTCGGTGAGTTTCGCGGCATTCTGACTTCGATGCCCTGGTTGCCGAAATTCAGTTGACTTTGAATCTCGGGTGATCCCTCTTGAGCATGTATGCTTCTGCTACTTGTTCCACATCAGACTTCTTCCGCAAATGGCCAAACGTTTTGACTCGGTGAGTTTCGCGGCATTCCGACTTCGATGCCCCGGTTGCTGAAATTTAGTTGCCTTTGAATTTCAGGTGATCCCTCTTGAGCATGTATGCTTCTGCTACTTGTTCTACACCACACTTCCTTCCTTAAATGGCGAAACGCTTTGACTCGGTGAGTTTCGCGGCATTCCGACTTCGATGCCCCGGTTGCCGAAATTCAGTTGCCTTTGAATTTCGGGTGATCCCTTTTGAGCATGTATGCTTCTACTACTTGTTCTACATCAGACTTCTTCCGCAAAGGGCCAAACGTTTTGACTCGGTGAGTTTCGCGACATTCCTACTTCGATGCCCCGGTTGCTGAAATTTAGTTGCCTTTGAATTTCAGGTGATCCCTCTTGAGCATGTATGCTTCTGCTACTTGTTCTACACCACACTTCCTTCCGCAAAGGGCGTAATGCTTTGACTCGCTGAGTTTCGCAGCATTCCGACTTCGATGCCCCGGTTGCCGAAATGTAGTTGCCTTTGAATTTCAGGTGATCCCTCTTGAGCATGTATGCTTCTGCTACTTGTTCTACACCACACTTCCTTCCTTAAATGGCGAAACGCTTGGACTCGGTGAGTTTCGCGGCATTCCGACTTCGATGCCCCGGTTGCCGAAATTCAGTTGCCTTTGAATTTCAGGTGATCCCTCTTGAGCATGTATGCTTCTGCTACTTGTTCTACACCACACTTCCTTCCTTAAATGGCGAAACGCTTTGACTCGGTGAGTTTCGCGGCATTCCGACTTCGATGCCCCGGTTGCCGAAATTCAGTTGCCTTTGAATTTCGGGTGATCCCTTTTGAGCATGTATGCTTCTACTACTTGTTCTACATCAGACTTCTTCCGCAAAGGGCCAAACGTTTTGACTCGGTGAGTTTCGCGACATTCCTACTTCGATGCCCCGGTTGCTGAAATTTAGTTGCCTTTGAATTTCAGGTGATCCCTCTTGAGCATGTATGCTTCTGCTACTTGTTCTACACCACACTTCCTTCCGCAAAGGGCGTAATGCTTTGACTCGCTGAGTTTCGCAGTATTCCGACTTCGATGCCCCGGTTGCCGAAATTTAGTTGCCTTTGAATTTCAGGTGATCCCTTTTGAGCATGTATGCTTCTGCTACTTGTTCTACACCACACTTCCTTCCTTAAATGGCGAAACGCTTTGACTCGGTGAGTTTCGCGGCATTCTGACTTCGATGCCCTGGTTGCCGAAATTCAGTTGACTTTGAATCTCGGGTGATCCCTCTTGAGCATGTATGCTTCTGCTACTTGTTCCACATCAGACTTCTTCCGCAAATGGCCAAACGTTTTGACTCGGTGAGTTTCGCGGCATTCCGACTTCGATGCCCCGGTTGCTGAAATTCAGTTGCCTTTGAATTTCAGGTGATCCCTCTTGAGCATGTATGCTTCTGCAACTTGTTCTACACCACACTTCCTTCCTTAAATGGCGAAACGCTTCGACTCGGTGAGTTTCACGGCATTCCGACTTCGATGCCCCGGTTGCCGAAATTCATTTGCCTTTGAATTTCGGGTGATCCCTTTTGAGCATGTATGCTTCTACTACTTGTTCTACATCAGACTTCTTCCGCAAAGGGCCAAACGTTTTGACTCGGTGAGTTTCGCGACATTCCTACTTCGATGCCCCGGTTGCTGAAATTTAGTTGCCTTTGAATTTCAGGTGATCCCTCTTGAGCATGTATGCTTCTGCTACTTGTTCTACACCACACTTCCTTCCGCAAAGGGCGTAATGCTTTGACTCGCTGAGTTTCGCAGCATTCCGACTTCGATGCCCCGGTTGCCGAAATTTAGTTGCCTTTGAATTTCAGGTGATCCCTCTTGAGCATGTATGCTTCTGCTACTTGTTCTACACTACACTTCCTTCCTTAAATGGCGAAACGCTTTGACTCGGTGAGTTTCGCGGCATTCCGACTGCGATGCCCCGGTTGCCAAAATTCAGTTGCCTTTGAATTTCGGGTGATCCCTTTTGAGCATGTATGCTTCTACTACTTGTTCTACATCATACTTCTTCCGCAAATGGCCAAACGCTTTGACTCGATGACTTTCGCGCCATTCCGACTTCGATGCCCCGGTTGCAAAAATTCAGTTGCCTTTGAATTTCGGGTGATCCCTCTTGAGCATGTATGCTTCTACTACTTGTTCTACACCTCACTTCCTTCCGCAAAGGGCGTAATGCTTTGACTCGCTGAGTTTTGCGGTATTCCGACTTCGATGCCCAGGTTGCCGAAATTTAGTTGCCTCTGAATTTCAGGTGATCCCTCTTGAGCATGTATGCTTCTGCTACTTGTTCTACACCACACTTCCTTCCTTAAATGGCGAAACGCTTTGACTCGGTGAGTTTCGCGGCATTCTGACTTCGATGCCCTGGTTGCCGAAATTCAGTTGACTTTGAATCTCGGGTGATCCCTCTTGAGCATGTATGCTTCTGCTACTTGTTCCACATCAGACTTCTTCCGCAAATGGCCAAACGTTTTGACTCGGTGAGTTTCGCGGCATTCCGACTTCGATGCCCCGGTTGCTGAAATTTAGTTGCCTTTGAATTTCAGGTGATCCCTCTTGAGCATGTATGCTTCTGCTACTTGTTCTACACCACACTTCCTTCCTTAAATGGCGAAACGCTTCGACTCGGTGAGTTTCACGGCATTCCGACTTCGATGCCCCGGTTGCCGAAATTCATTTGCCTTTGAATTTCGGGTGATCCCTTTTGAGCATGTATGCTTCTACTACTTGTTCTACATCAGACTTCTTCCGCAAAGGGCCAAACGTTTTGACTCGGTGAGTTTCGCGACATTCCTACTTCGATGCCCCGGTTGCTGAAATTTAGTTGCCTTTGAATTTCAGGTGATCCCTCTTGAGCATGTATGCTTCTGCTACTTGTTCTACACCACACTTCCTTCCGCAAAGGGCGTAATGCTTTGACTCGCTGAGTTTCGCAGCATTCCGACTTCGATGCCCCGGTTGCCGAAATTTAGTTGCCTTTGAATTTCAGGTGATCCCTCTTGAGCATGTATGCTTCTGCTACTTGTTCTACACTACACTTCCTTCCTTAAATGGCGAAACGCTTTGACTCGGTGAGTTTCGCGGCATTCCGACTGCGATGCCCCGGTTGCCAAAATTCAGTTGCCTTTGAATTTCGGGTGATCCCTTTTGAGCATGTATGCTTCTACTACTTGTTCTACATCATACTTCTTCCGCAAATGGCCAAACGCTTTTACTCGATGACTTTCGCGCCATTCCGACTTCGATGCCCCGGTTGCCAAAATTCAGTTGCCTTTGAATTTCGGGTGATCCCTCTTGAGCATGTATGCTTCTACTACTTGTTCTACACCACACTTCCTTCCGTAAAGGGCGTAATGCTTTGACTCGCTGAGTTTTGCGGTATTCCGACTTCGATGCCCCGGTTGCCGAAATTTAGTTGCCTCTGAATTTCAGGTGATCCCTCTTGAGCATGTATGCTTCTGCTACTTGTTCTACACCACACTTCCTTCCTTAAATGGCGAAACGCTTTGACTCGGTGAGTTTCGCGGCATTCTGACTTCGATGCCCTGGTTGCCGAAATTCAGTTGACTTTGAATCTCGGGTGATCCCTCTTGAGCATGTATGCTTCTGCTACTTGTTCCACATCAGACTTCTTCCGCAAATGGCCAAACGTTTTGACTCGGTGAGTTTCGCGGCATTCCGACTTCGATGCCCCGGTTGCTGAAATTTAGTTGCCTTTGAATTTCAGGTGATCCCTCTTGAGCATGTATGCTTCTGCTACTTGTTCTACACCACACTTCCTTCCTTAAATGGCGAAACGCTTTGACTCGGTGAGTTTCGCGGCATTCCGACTTCGATGCCCCGGTTGCCGAAATTCAGTTGCCTTTGAATTTCGGGTGATCCCTTTTGAGCATGTATGCTTCTACTACTTGTTCTACATCAGACTTCTTCCGCAAAGGGCCAAACGTTTTGACTCGGTGAGTTTCGCGACATTCCTACTTCGATGCCCCGGTTGCTGAAATTTAGTTGCCTTTGAATTTCAGGTGATCCCTCTTGAGCATGTATGCTTCTGCTACTTGTTCTACACCACACTTCCTTCCGCAAAGGGCGTAATGCTTTGACTCGCTGAGTTTCGCAGCATTCCGACTTCGATGCCCCGGTTGCCGAAATTTAGTTGCCTTTGAATTTCAGGTGATCCCTCTTGAGCATGTATGCTTCTGCTACTTGTTCTACACCACACTTCCTTCCTTAAATGGCGAAACGCTTTGACTCGGTGAGTTTCGCGGCATTCCGACTTCGATGCCCCGGTTGCCGAAATTCAGTTGCCTTTGAATTTCAGGTGATCCCTCTTGAGCATGTATGCTTCTGCTACTTGTTCTACACCACACTTCCTTCCTTAAATGGCGAAACGCTTTGACTCGGTGAGTTTCGCGGCATTCCGACTTCGATGCCCCGGTTGCCGAAATTCAGTTGCCTTTGAATTTCGGGTGATCCCTTTTGAGCATGTATGCTTCTGCTACTTGTTCTACATCACACTTCCTTCCGCAAAAGGGCCAAACGCTTTTGACTCGGTGAGTTTCGCGACATTCCGACTTCGATGCCCCGGTTGCTGAAATTTAGTTGCCTTTGAATTTCAGGGTGATCCCTCTTGAGCATGTATGCTTCTGCTACTTGTTCTACACCACACTTCCTTCCGCAAAGGGCGTAACGCTTTGACTGGATGAGTTTCGCGGCATTCCGACTTCGATGCCCCGGTTGCCGAAATTCAGTTGCCTTTGAATTTCGGGTGATCCCTCTTGAGCATGTATGCTTCTGCTACTTGTTCTACACCACACTTCCTTCCTCAAACAGCGAAACGCTTTGACTCGGTGAGTTTCGCGGCATTCCGACTTCGATGCCCCGGTTGCCGAAATTCAGTTGCCTTTGAATTTCGGGTGATCCCTCTTGAGCATGTATGCTTCTGCTACTTGTTCTACACCACACTTCCTTCCGCAAAGGGCGTAACGCTTTGACTCGATGAGTTTCGCGGCATTCCGACTTCGATGCCCCGGTTGCCGAAATTCAGTTGCCTTTGAATTTCGGGTGATCCCTCTTGAGCATGTATGCTTCTGCTACTTGTTCTACACCACTCTTCCTTCCGCAAATGGCGAAACGCTTTGACTCGGTGAGTTTCGCGGCATTCCGACTTCGATGCCCCGGTTGCTGAAATTTAGTTGCCTTTGAATTTCGGGTGATCCCTCTTGAGCATGTATGCTTCTGCTACTTGTTCTACACCACACTTCCTTCCTCAAAGGGCGAAACGCTTTGACTCGGTGAGTTTCGCGGCATTCCGACTTCGATGCCCCGGTTGCCGAAATTCAGTTGCCTTTGAATTTCGGGTGATCCCTCTTGAGCATGTGTGCTTCTACTACTTGTTCTACATCGGACTTCTTCCGCAAAGGGCCAACGTTTTGACTCGGTGAGTTTCGCGGCATTCCTACTTCGATGCCCCGGTTGCTGAAATTTAGTTGCCTTTGAATTCAGGTGATCCCTCTTGAGCATGTATGCTTCTGCAACTTGTTCTACACCACACTTCCTTCCTTAAATGGCGAAACGCTTCGACTCGGTGAGTTTCACGGCATTCCGACTTCGATGCCCCGGTTGCCGAAATTCAGCTGCCTTTGAATTTCGGGTGATCCCTTTTGAGCATGTATGCTTCTACTACTTGTTCTACATCAGACTTCTTCCGCAAAGGGCCAAACGTTTTGACTCGGTGAGTTTCGCGACATTCCTACTTCGATGCCCCGGTTGCTGAAATTTAGTTGCCTTTGAATTTCAGGTGATCCCTCTTGAGCATGTATGCTTCTGCTACTTGTTCTACACCACACTTCCTTCCGCAAAGGGCGTAATGCTTTGACTCGCTGAGTTTCGCAGCATTCCGACTTCGATGCCCCGGTTGCCGAAATTTAGTTGCCTTTGAATTTCAGGTGATCCCTCTTGAGCATGTATGCTTCTGCTACTTGTTCTACACTACACTTCCTTCCTTAAATGGCGAAACGCTTTGACTCGGTGAGTTTCGCGGCATTCCGACTGCGATGCCCCGGTTGCCAAAATTCAGTTGCCTTTGAATTTCGGGTGATCCCTTTTGAGCATGTATGCTTCTACTACTTGTTCTACATCATACTTCTTCCGCAAATGGCCAAACGCTTTGACTCGATGACTTTCGCGCCATTCCGACTTCGATGCCCCGGTTGCCAAAATTCAGTTGCCTTTGAATTTCGGGTGATCCCTCTTGAGCATGTATGCTTCTACTACTTGTTCTACACCACACTTCCTTCCGCAAAGGGCGTAATGCTTTGACTCGCTGAGTTTTGCGGTATTCCGACTTCGATGCCCCGGTTGCCGAAATTTAGTTGCCTCTGAATTTCAGGTGATCCCTCTTGAGCATGTATGCTTCTGCTACTTGTTCTACACCACACTTCCTTCCTTAAATGGCGAAACGCTTTGACTCGGTGAGTTTCGCGGCATTCTGACTTCGATGCCCTGGTTGCCGAAATTCAGTTGACTTTGAATCTCGGGTGATCCCTCTTGAGCATGTATGCTTCTGCTACTTGTTCCACATCAGACTTCTTCCGTAAATGGCCAAACGTTTTGACTCGGTGAGTTTCGCGGCATTCCGACTTCGATGCCCCGGTTGCTGAAATTTAGTTGCCTTTGAATTTCAAGTGATCCCTCTTGAGCATGTATGCTTCTGCAACTTGTTCTACACCACACTTCCTTCCTTAAATGGCGAAACGCTTCGACTCGGTGAGTTTCGCGGCATTCCGACTTTGATGCCCCGGTTGCCGAAATTCAGTTGCCTTTGAATTTCGGGTGATCCCTTTTGAGCATGTGTGCTTCTACTACTTGTTCTACATCGGACTTCTTCCGCAAAGGGCCAAACGTTTTGACTCGGTGAGTTTCGCGGCATTCCTACTTCGATGCCCCGGTTGCTGAAATTTAGTTGCCTTTGAATTTCAGGTGATCCCTCTTGAGCATGTATGCTTCTGCTAATTGTTCTACACCACACTTCCTTCCGCAAAGGGCGTAATGCTTTGACTCGCTGAGTTTCGCAGCATTCCGACTTCGATGCCCCGGTTGCCGAAATTTAGTTGCCTTTGAATTTCAGGTGATCCCTCTTGAGCATGTATGCTTCTGCTACTTGTTCTACACTACACTTCCTTCCTTAAATGGCGAAACGCTTTGACTCGGTGAGTTTCGCGGCATTCCGACTGCGATGCCCCGGTTGCCAAAATTCAGTTGCCTTTGAATTTCGGGTGATCCCTTTTGAGCATGTATGCTTCTACTACTTGTTCTACATCATACTTCTTCCGCAAATGGCCAAACGCTTTGACTCGATGACTTTCGCGCCATTCCGACTTCGATGCCCCGGTTGCCAAAATTCAGTTGCCTTTGAATTTCGGGTGATCCCTCTTGAGCATGTATGCTTCTACTACTTGTTCTACACCTCACTTCCTTCCGCATAGGGCGTAATGCTTTGACTCGCTGAGTTTTGCGGTATTCCGACTTCGATGCCCAGGTTGCCGAAATTTAGTTGCCTCTGAATTTCAGGTGATCCCTCTTGAGCATGTATGCTTCTGCTACTTGTTCTACACCACACTTCCTTCCTTAAATGGCAAAACGCTTTGACTCGGTGAGTTTCGCGGCATTCTGACTTCGATGCCTTGGTTGCCGAAATTCAGTTGACTTTGAATCTCGGGTGATCCCTCTTGAGCATGTAAGCTTCTGCTACTTGTTCCACATCAGACTTCTTCCGCAAATGGCCAAACGTTTTGACTCGGTGAGTTTCGCGGCATTCCGACTTCGATGCCCCGGTTGCTGAAATTTAGTTGCCTTTGAATTTCAGGTGATCCCTCTTGAGCATGTATGCTTCTGCAACTTGTTCTACACCACACTTCCTTCCTTAAATGGCGAAACGCTTCGACTCGGTGAGTTTCACGGCATTCCGACTTCGATGCCCCGGTTGCCGAAATTCATTTGCCTTTGAATTTCGGGTGATCCCTTCTGAGCATGTATGCTTCTACTACTTGTTCTACATCAGACTTCTTCCGCAAAGGGCCAAACGTTTTGACTCGGTGAGTTTCGCGACATTCCTACTTCGATGCCCCGGTTGCTGAAATTTAGTTGCCTTTGAATTTCAGGTGATCCCTCTTGAGCATGTATGCTTCTGCTACTTGTTCTACACCACACTTCCTTCCGCAAAGGGCGTAATGCTTTGACTCGCTGAGTTTCGCAGCATTCCGACTTCGATGCCCCGGTTGCCGAAATTTAGTTGCCTTTGAATTTCAGGTGATCCCTCTTGAGCATGTATGCTTCTGCTACTTGTTCTACACTACACTTCCTTCCTTAAATGGCGAAACGCTTTGACTCGGTGAGTTTCGCGGCATTCCGACTGCGATGCCCCGGTTGCCAAAATTCAGTTGCCTTTGAATTTCGGGTGATCCCTTTTGAGCATGTATGCTTCTACTACTTGTTCTACATCATACTTCTTCCGCAAATGGCCAAACGCTTTGACTCGATGACTTTCGCGCCATTCCGACTTCGATGCCCCGGTTGCCAAAATTCAGTTGCCTTTGAATTTCGGGTGATCCCTCTTGAGCATGTATGCTTCTACTACTTGTTCTACACCTCACTTCCTTCCGCAAAGGGCGTAATGCTTTGACTCGCTGAGTTTTGCGGTATTCCGACTTCGATGCCCAGGTTGCCGAAATTTAGTTGCCTCTGAATTTCAGGTGATCCCTCTTGAGCATGTATGCTTCTGCTACTTGTTCTACACCACACTTCCTTCCTTAAATGGCGAAACGCTTTGACTCGGTGAGTTTCGCGGCATTCTGACTTCGATGCCCTGGTTGCCGAAATTCAGTTGACTTTGAATCTCGGGTGATCCCTCTTGAGCATGTATGCTTCTGCTACTTGTTCCACATCAGACTTCTTCCGCAAATGGCCAAACGTTTTGACTCGGTGAGTTTCGCGGCATTCCGACTTCGATGCCCCGGTTGCTGAAATTTAGTTGCCTTTGAATTTCAGGTGATCCCTCTTGAGCATGTATGCTTCTGCTACTTGTTCTACACCACACTTCCTTCCTTAAATGGCGAAACGCTTTGACTCGGTGAGTTTCGCGGCATTCCGACTTGGATGCCCCGGTTGCCGAAATTCAGTTGCCTTTGAATTTCGGGTGATCCCTTTTGAGCATGTATGCTTCTACTACTTGTTCTACATCAGACTTCTTCCGCAAAGGGCCAAACGTTTTGACTCGGTGAGTTTCGCGACATTCCTACTTCGATGCCCCGGTTGCTGAAATTTAGTTGCCTTTGAATTTCAGGTGATCCCTCTTGAGCATGTATGCTTCTGCTACTTGTTCTACACCACACTTCCTTCCGCAAAGGGCGTAATGCTTTGACTCGCTGAGTTTCGCAGCATTCCGACTTCGATGCCCCGGTTGCCGAAATTTAGTTGCCTTTGAATTTCAGGTGATCCCTCTTGAGCATGTATGCTTCTGCTACTTGTTCCACACCACACTTCCTTCCTTAAATGGCGAAACGCTTTGACTCGGTGAGTTTCGCGGCATTCCGACTTCGATGCCCCGGTTGCCGAAATTCAGTTGCCTTTGAATTTCAGGTGATCCCTCTTGAGCATGTATGCTTCTGCTACTTGTTCTACACCACACTTCCTTCCTTAAATGGCGAAACGCTTTGACTCGGTGAGTTTCGCGGCATTCCGACTTCGATGCCCCGGTTGCCGAAATTCAGTTGCCTTTGAATTTCGGGTGATCCCTTTTGAGCATGTATGCTTCTACTACTTGTTCTACATCAGACTTCTTCCGCAAAGGGCCAAACGTTTTGACTCGGTGAGTTTCGCGACATTCCTACTTCGATGCCCCGGTTGCTGAAATTTAGTTGCCTTTGAATTTCAGGTGATCCCTCTTGAGCATGTATGCTTCTGCTACTTGTTCTACACCACACTTCCTTCCGCAAAGGGCGTAATGCTTTGACTCGCTGAGTTTCGCAGCATTCCGACTTCGATGCCCCGGTTGCCGAAATTTAGTTGCCTTTGAATTTCAGGTGATCCCTCTTGAGCATGTATGCTTCTGCTACTTGTTCTACACCACACTTCCTTCCTTAAATGGCGAAACGCTTTGACTCGGTGAGTTTCGCGGCATTCCGACTTCGATGCCCCGGTTGCCGAAATTCAGTTGCCTTTGAATTTCGGGTGATCCCTTTTGAGCATGTATGCTTCTACTACTTGTTCTACATCAGACTTCTTCCGCAAAGGGCCAAACGTTTTGACTCGGTGAGTTTCGCGACATTCCTACTTCGATGCCCCGGTTGCTGAAATTTTGTTGCCTTTGAATTTCAGGTGATCCCTCTTGAGCATGTATGCTTCTGCTACTTGTTCTACACCACACTTCCTTCCGCAAAGGGCGTAATGCTTTGACTCGTTGAGTTTCGCAGCATTCCGACTTCGATGCCCCGGTTGCCGAAATTTAGTTGCCTTTGAATTTTAGGTGATCCCTCTTGAGCATGTATGCTTCTGCAACTTGTTCTACACCACTCTTCCTTCCGCAAAGGGCGTAACGCTTTGACTAGCTGAGTTTCGCAGCATTCCGACTTCGATGCCCCGGTTGCCGAAATTCAGTTGCCTTTGAATTTCGGGTGATCCCTCTTGAGCATGTATGCTTCTGCTATTTCTTCTTCATCAGACTTCTTCCGCAAATGGCCAAACGTTTTGACTTGGTGAGTTTCGCGGCATTCCGACTTCGATGCCCCGGTTGGCAAAATTCAGTTGCCTTTGAATTTCGGGTGATCCCTTTTGAGCATGTATGCTTCTCCTACTTGTTCTACATCAGACTTCTTCCGCAAATGGCCAAACGTTTTGACTCGCTGAGTTTCGCAGCATTCCGACTTCGATGCCCCGGTTGCCGAAATTTAGTTGCCTTTGAATTTCAGGTGATCCCTCTTGAGCATGTATGCTTCTGCTACTTGTTCTACACCACACTTCCTTCCTTAAATGGCGAAACGCTTTGACTCGGTGAGTTTCGCGGCATTCCGACTTCGATGCCCCGGTTGCCGAAATTCAGTTGCCTTTGAATTTTGGGTGATCCCTGTTGAGCATGTATGCTTCTACTACTTGTTCTACATCAGACTTCTTCCGCAAAGGGCCAAACGTTTTGACTCGGTGAGTTTCGCGGCATTCCGACTTCGATGCCCCGGTTGCTGAAATTTAGTTGCCTTTGAATTTCAGGTGATCCCTCTTGAGCATGTATGCTTCTGCTACTTGTTCTACACCACACTTCCTTCCGCAAAGGGCGTAACGCTTTGACTCGATGAGTTTCGCGGCATTCTGACTTCGATGCCCCGGTTGCCGAAATTCAGTTGCCTTTGAATTTTGAGTGATCATTGTTACGCTTGTATGCTTCTGCTACTAGTTCTACACCACACTTCCCTCCACAAAAGGCGTAACGCTTTGACTCGATGAGTTTCGCAGCATTCTGACTTCGATGCCCCGGTTGCCGAAATTCAGTTGCCTTTGAATTTCGGGTGATCCGTCTTGAGCATGTATGCTTCTGCTACTTTTTGTACATCACACTTCTTTCCGCAAACAGCGAAACGCTTTGACTTGGTGAGTTTCGTGGCATTCAAAATTCGATGCCCCGGTTGCCGAAAGTCAGTTGCCTTTGAATTTCGGGTGATCCCTGTTCAGCATGTATGCTTCTGCTACTTGTTCTACACCACACTTCGTTCCGCAAAGGGCGTAACGCTTTGACTCGCTGAGTTTTGCGGCATTCCGACTTCGATGCCCCGGTTACCGAAATTTAGTTGCCTTTGAATTTCAGGTGATCCCTCTTGAGCATGTATGCTTCTGCAACTTGTTCTACACCACTCTTCCTTCCGCAAAGGGCGTAACGCTTTGACTAGCTGAGTTTCGCGGCATTCCGACTTCGATGCCCCGGTTGCCGAAATTCAGTTGCCTTTGAATTTCGGGTGATCCCTCTTGAGCATGTATGCTTCTGCTATTTCTTCTTCATCAGACTTCTTCCGCAAATGGCCAAACGTTTTGACTTGGTGAGTTTCGCGGCATTCCGACTTCGATGCCCCGGTTGGCAAAATTCAGTTGCCTTTGAATTTCGGGTGATCCCTTTTGAGCATGTATGCTTCTGCTACTTGTTCTACATCAGACTTCTTCCGCAAATGGCCAAACGCTTTGACTCGGTGAGTTTCGCGGCATTCCGACTTCGATGCCCTGGTTGCCAAAATTTAGTTGCCTTTGAATTTCGGGTGATCCCTCTTGAGCATGTATGCTTCTGCTACTTGTTCTACATCACACTTCCTTCCGCAAATAGCGAAACGCTTTGACTCGGTGAGTTTCGCGGCATTCCGACTTCGATGCCCCGGTTGCCGAAATTCAGTTGCCTTTGAATTTCAGGTGATCCCTCTTGAGCATGTATGCTTCTGCTACTTGTTCTTCATCAGACTTCTTCAGCAAATGGCCAAACGTTTTGACTCGGTGAGTTTCGCGGCATTCCGACTTCGATGCCCCGGTTGCCGAAATTCAGTTGCCTTTGAATTTCGGGTGATCCCTGTTGAGCATGAATGCTTCTCCAACTTGTTCTACATCAGACTTCTTCCGCAAATGGCCAAACGCTTTGACTCGAATTTAGTTGCCTTTGAATTTCAGGTGATCCCTCTTGAGCATGTATGCTTCTGCAACTTGTTCTACACCACACTTCCTTCCTTAAATGGCGAAACGCTTCGACTCGGTGAGTTTCACGGCATTCCGACTTCGATGCCCCGGTTGCCGAAATTCATTTGCCTTTGAATTTCGGGTGATCCCTTTTGAGCATGTATGCTTCTACTACTTGTTCTACACCAGACTTCTTCCGCAAAGGGCCAAACGTTTTGACTCGGTGAGTTTCGCGACATTCCTACTTCGATGCCCCGGTTGCTGAAATTTAGTTGCCTTTGAATTTCAGGTGATCCCTCTTGAGCATGTATGCTTCTGCTACTTGTTCTACACCACACTTCCTTCCGCAAAGGGCGTAATGCTTTGACTCGCTGAGTTTCGCAGCATTCCGACTTCGATGCCCCGGTTGCCGAAATTTAGTTGCCTTTGAATTTCAGGTGATCCCTCTTGAGCATGTATGCTTCTGCTACTTGTTCTACACTACACTTCCTTCCTTAAATGGCGAAACGCTTTGACTCGGTGAGTTTCGCGGCATTCCGACTGCGATGCCCCGGTTGCCAAAATTAAGTTGCCTTTGAATTTCGGGTGATCCCTTTTGAGCATGTATGCTTCTACTACTTGTTCTACATCATACTTCTTCCGCAAATGGCCAAACGCTTTGACTCGATGACTTTCGCGCCATTCCGACTTCGATGCCCCGGTTGCCAAAATTCAGTTGCCTTTGAATTTCGGGTGATCCCTCTTGAGCATGTATGCTTCTACTACTTGTTCTACACCTCACTTCCTTCCGCAAAGGGCGTAATGCTTTGACTCGCTGAGTTTTGCGGTATTCCGACTTCGATGCCCAGGTTGCCGAAATTTAGTTGCCTCTGAATTTCAGGTGATCCCTCTTGAGCATGTATGCTTCTGCTACTTGTTCTACACCACACTTCCTTCCTTAAATGGCGAAACGCTTTGACTCGGTGAGTTTCGCGGCATTCTGACTTCGATGCCCTGGTTGCCGAAATTCAGTTGACTTTGAATCTCGGGTGATCCCTCTTGAGCATGTATGCTTCTGCTACTTGTTCCACATCAGACTTCTTCCGCAAATGGCCAAACGTTTTGACTCGGTGAGTTTCGCGGCATTCCGACTTCGATGCCCCGGTTGCTGAAATTTAGTTGCCTTTGAATTTCAGGTGATCCCTCTTGAGCATGTATGCTTCTGCTACTTGTTCTACACCACACTTCCTTCCTTAAATGGCGAAACGCTTTGACTCGGTGAGTTTCGCGGCATTCCGACTTCGATGCCCCGGTTGCCGAAATTCAGTTGCCTTTGAATTTCGGGTGATCCCTTTTGAGCATGTATGCTTCTACTACTTGTTCTACATCAGACTTCTTCCGCAAAGGGCCAAACGTTTTGACTCGGTGAGTTTCGCGACATTCCTACTTCGATGCCCCGGTTGCTGAAATTTAGTTGCCTTTGAATTTCAGGTGATCCCTCTTGAGCATGTATGCTTCTGCTACTTGTTCTACACCACACTTCCTTCCGCAAAGGGCGTAATGCTTTGACTCGCTGAGTTTCGCAGCATTCCGACTTCGATGCCCCGGTTGCCGAAATTTAGTTGCCTTTGAATTTCAGGTGATCCCTCTTGAGCATGTATGCTTCTGCTACTTGTTCTACACCACACTTCCTTCCTTAAATGGCGAAACGCTTTGACTCGGTGAGTTTCGCGGCATTCCGACTTCGATGCCCCGGTTTCCGAAATTCAGTTGCCTTTGAATTTCGGGTGATCCCTTTTGAGCATGTATGCTTCTACTACTTGTTCTACATCAGACTTCTTCCGCAAAGGGCCAAACGTTTTGACTCGGTGAGTTTCGCGACATTCCTACTTCGATGCCCCGGTTGCTGAAATTTTGTTGCCTTTGAATTTCAGGTGATCCCTCTTGAGCATGTATGCTTCTGCTACTTGTTCTACACCACACTTCCTTCCGCAAAGGGCGTAATGCTTTGACTCGCTGAGTTTCGCAGCATTCCGACTTCGATGCCCCGGTTGCCGAAATTTAGTTGCCTTTGAATTTCAGGTGATCCCTCTTGAGCATGTATGCTTCTGCAACTTGTTCTACACCACTCTTCCTTCCTTAAATGGCGAAACGCTTTGACTCGGTGAGTTTCGCGGCATTCCGCCTTCGATGCCCTGGTTGCCGAAATTCAGTTGACTTTGAATCTCGGGTGATCCCTCTTGAGCATGTATGCTTCTGCTACTTGTTCCACATCAGACTTCTTCCGGAAATGGCCAAACGTTTTGACTCGGTGAATTTCGCGGCATTCCGACTTCGATGCCCCGGTTGCTGAAATTTAGTTGCCTTTGAATTTCAGGTGATCCCTCTTGAGCATGTATGCTTCTGCAACTTGTTCTACACCACACTTCTTTCCTTAAATGGCGAAATGCTTTGACTCGGTGAGTTTCGCGGCATTCCGACTTCGATGCCCCGGTTGCCGAAATTCAGTTGCGTTTGAATTTCGGGTGATCCCTTTTGAGCATGTATGCTTCTACTACTTGTTCTACACCACACTTCCTTCCGCAAAGGGCGTAATGCTTTGACTCGTTGAGTTTTGCGGCATTCCGACTTTGATGCCCCGGTTGCCGAAATTTAGTTGCCTTTGAATTTCAGGTGATCCCTCTTGAGCATGTATGCTTCTGCTACTTGTTCTACACCACACTTCCTGCCTTAAATGGCGAAACGCTTTGACTCGGTGAGTTTCGCGGCATTCTGACTTCGTTGCCCTGGTTGTCGAAATTCAGTTGACTTTGAATCTCGGGTGATCCCTCTTGAGCATGTATGCTTCTGCTACTTGTTCCACATCAGACTTCTTCCGCAAATGGCCAAACGTTTTGACTCGGTGAGTTTCGCGGCATTCCGACTTCGATGCCCCGGTTGCTGAAATTTAGTTGCCTTTGAATTTCAAGTGATCCCTCTTGAGCATGTATGCTTCTGCAACTTGTTCTACACCACACTTCCTTCCTTAAATGGCGAAACGCTTCGACTCGGTGAGTTTCGCGGCATTCCGACTTCGATGCCCCGGTTGACGAAATTCAGTTGCCTTTGAATTTCGGGTGATCCCTTTTGAGCATGTGTGCTTCTACTACTTGTTCTACATCGGACTTCTTCTGCAAAGGGCCAAACGTTTTGACTCGGTGAGTTTCGCGGCATTCCTACTTCGATGCCCCGGTTGCTGAAATTTAGTTGCCTTTGAATTTCAGGTGATCCCTCTTGAGCATGTATGCTTCTGCAACTTGTTCTACACCACACTTCCTTCCTTAAATGGCGAAACGCTTCGACTCGGTGAGTTTCACGGCATTCCGACTTCGATGCCCCGGTTGCCGAAATTCAGCTGCCTTTGAATTTCGGGTGATCCCTTTTGAGCATGTATGCTTCTACTACTTGTTCTACATCAGACTTCTTCCGCAAAGGGCCAAACGTTTTGACTCGGTGAGTTTCGCGACATTCCTACTTCGATGCCCCGGTTGCTGAAATTTAGTTGCCTTTGAATTTCAGGTGATCCCTCTTGAGCATGTATGCTTCTGCTACTTGTTCTACACCACACTTCCTTCCGCAAAGGGCGTAATGCTTTGACTCGCTGAGTTTCGCAGCATTCCGACTTCGATGCCCCGGTTGCCGAAATTTAGTTGCCTTTGAATTTCAGGTGATCCCTCTTGAGCATGTATGCTTCTGCTACTTGTTCTACACTACACTTCCTTCCTTAAATGGCGAAACGCTTTGACTCGGTGAGTTTCGCGGCATTCCGACTGCGATGCCCCGGTTGCCAAAATTCAGTTGCCTTTGAATTTCGGGTGATCCCTTTTGAGCATGTATGCTTCTACTACTTGTTCTACATCATACTTCTTCCGCAAATGGCCAAACGCTTTGACTCGATGACTTTCGCGCCATTCCGACTTCGATGCCCCGGTTGCCAAAATTCAGTTGCCTTTGAATTTCGGGTGATCCCTCTTGAGCATGTATGCTTCTACTACTTGTTCTACACCACACTTCCTTCCGCAAAGGGCGTAATGCTTTGACTCGCTGAGTTTTGCGGTATTCCGACTTCGATGCCCCGGTTGCCGAAATTTAGTTGCCTCTGAATTTCAGGTGATCCCTCTTGAGCATGTATGCTTCTGCTACTTGTTCTACACCACACTTCCTTCCTTAAATGGCGAAACGCTTTGACTCGGTGAGTTTCGCGGCATTCTGACTTCGATGCCCTGGTTGCCGAAATTCAGTTGACTTTGAATCTCGGGTGATCCCTCTTGAGCATGTATGCTTCTGCTACTTGTTCCACATCAGACTTCTTCCGTAAATGGCCAAACGTTTTGACTCGGTGAGTTTCGCGGCATTCCGACTTCGATGCCCCGGTTGACGAAATTCAGTTGCCTTTGAATTTCGGGTGATCCCTTTTGAGCATGTGTGCTTCTACTACTTGTTCTACATCGGACTTCTTCTGCAAAGGGCCAAACGTTTTGACTCGGTGAGTTTCGCGGCATTCCGACTTCGATGCCCCGGTTGCCGAAATTCAGTTGCGTTTGAATTTCGGGTGATCCCTTTTGAGCATGTATGCTTCTACTACTTGTTCTACACCACACTTCCTTCCGCAAAGGGCGTAATGCTTTGACTCGTTGAGTTTTGCGGCATTCCGACTTTGATGCCCCGGTTGCCGAAATTTAGTTGCCTTTGAATTTCAGGTGATCCCTCTTGAGCATGTATGCTTCTGCTACTTGTTCTACACCACACTTCCTGCCTTAAATGGCGAAACGCTTTGACTCGGTGAGTTTCGCGGCATTCTGACTTCGTTGCCCTGGTTGTCGAAATTCAGTTGACTTTGAATCTCGGGTGATCCCTCTTGAGCATGTATGCTTCTGCTACTTGTTCCACATCAGACTTCTTCCGCAAATGGCCAAACGTTTTGACTCGGTGAGTTTCGCGGCATTCCGACTTCGATGCCCCGGTTGCTGAAATTTAGTTGCCTTTGAATTTCAAGTGATCCCTCTTGAGCATGTATGCTTCTGCAACTTGTTCTACACCACACTTCCTTCCTTAAATGGCGAAACGCTTCGACTCGGTGAGTTTCGCGGCATTCCGACTTCGATGCCCCGGTTGACGAAATTCAGTTGCCTTTGAATTTCGGGTGATCCCTTTTGAGCATGTGTGCTTCTACTACTTGTTCTACATCGGACTTCTTCTGCAAAGGGCCAAACGTTTTGACTCGGTGAGTTTCGCGGCATTCCTACTTCGATGCCCCGGTTGCTGAAATTTAGTTGCCTTTGAATTTCAGGTGATCCCTCTTGAGCATGTATGCTTCTGCAACTTGTTCTACACCACACTTCCTTCCTTAAATGGCGAAACGCTTCGACTCGGTGAGTTTCACGGCATTCCGACTTCGATGCCCCGGTTGCCGAAATTCAGCTGCCTTTGAATTTCGGGTGATCCCTTTTGAGCATGTATGCTTCTACTACTTGTTCTACATCAGACTTCTTCCGCAAAGGGCCAAACGTTTTGACTCGGTGAGTTTCGCGACATTCCTACTTCGATGCCCCGGTTGCTGAAATTTAGTTGCCTTTGAATTTCAGGTGATCCCTCTTGAGCATGTATGCTTCTGCTACTTGTTCTACACCACACTTCCTTCCGCAAAGGGCGTAATGCTTTGACTCGCTGAGTTTCGCAGCATTCCGACTTCGATGCCCCGGTTGCCGAAATTTAGTTGCCTTTGAATTTCAGGTGATCCCTCTTGAGCATGTATGCTTCTGCTACTTGTTCTACACTACACTTCCTTCCTTAAATGGCGAAACGCTTTGACTCGGTGAGTTTCGCGGCATTCCGACTGCGATGCCCCGGTTGCCAAAATTCAGTTGCCTTTGAATTTCGGGTGATCCCTTTTGAGCATGTATGCTTCTACTACTTGTTCTACATCATACTTCTTCCGCAAATGGCCAAACGCTTTGACTCGATGACTTTCGCGCCATTCCGACTTCGATGCCCCGGTTGCCAAAATTCAGTTGCCTTTGAATTTCGGGTGATCCCTCTTGAGCATGTATGCTTCTACTACTTGTTCTACACCACACTTCCTTCCGCAAAGGGCGTAATGCTTTGACTCGCTGAGTTTTGCGGTATTCCGACTTCGATGCCCCGGTTGCCGAAATTTAGTTGCCTCTGAATTTCAGGTGATCCCTCTTGAGCATGTATGCTTCTGCTACTTGTTCTACACCACACTTCCTTCCTTAAATGGCGAAACGCTTTGACTCGGTGAGTTTCGCGGCATTCTGACTTCGATGCCCTGGTTGCCGAAATTCAGTTGACTTTGAATCTCGGGTGATCCCTCTTGAGCATGTATGCTTCTGCTACTTGTTCCACATCAGACTTCTTCCGTAAATGGCCAAACGTTTTGACTCGGTGAGTTTCGCGGCATTCCGACTTCGATGCCCCGGTTGCTGAAATTTAGTTGCCTTTGAATTTCAAGTGATCCCTCTTGAGCATGTATGCTTCTGCAACTTGTTCTACACCACACTTCCTTCCTTAAATGGCGAAACGCTTCGACTCGGTGAGTTTCGCGGCATTCCGACTTTGATGCCCCGATTGCCGAAATTCAGTTGCCTTTGAATTTTGGGTGATCCCTTTTGAGCATGTGTGCTTCTACTACTTGTTCTACATCGGACTTCTTCCGCAAAGGGCCAAACGTTTTGACTCGGTGAGTTTCGCGGCATTCCTACTTCGATGCCCCGGTTGCTGAAATTTAGTTGCCTTTGAATTTCAGGTGATCCCTCTTGAGCATGTATGCTTCTGCTAATTGTTCTACACCACACTTCCTTCCGCAAAGGGCGTAATGCTTTGACTCGGTGAGTTTCGCAGCATTCCGACTTCGATGCCCCGGTTGCCGAAATTTAGTTGCCTTTGAATTTCAGGTGATCCCTCTTGAGCATGTATGCTTCTGCTACTTGTTCTACACTACACTTCCTTCCTTAAATGGCGAAACGCTTTGACTCGGTGAGTTTCGCGGCATTCCGACTGCGATGCCCCGGTTGCCAAAATTCAGTTGCCTTTGAATTTCGGGTGATCCCTTTTGAGCATGTATGCTTCTACTACTTGTTCTACATCATACTTCTTCCGCAAATGGCCAAACGCTTTGACTCGATGACTTTCGCGCCATTCCGACTTCGATGCCCCGGTTGCCAAAATTCAGTTGCCTTTGAATTTCGGGTGATCCCTCTTGAGCATGTATGCTTCTACTACTTGTTCTACACCTCACTTCCTTCCGCAAAGGGCGTAATGCTTTGACTCGCTGAGTTTTGCGGTATTCCGACTTCGATGCCCAGGTTGCCGAAATTTAGTTGCCTCTGAATTTCAGGTGATCCCTCTTGAGCATGTATGCTTCTGCTACTTGTTCTACACCACACTTCCTTCCTTAAATGGCGAAACGCTTTGACTCGGTGAGTTTCGCGGCATTCTGACTTCGATGCCCTGGTTGCCGAAATTCAGTTGACTTTGAATCTCGGGTGATCCCTCTTGAGCATGTATGCTTCTGCTACTTGTTCCACATCAGACTTCTTCCGCAAATGGCCAAACGTTTTGACTCGGTGAGTTTCGCGGCATTCCGACTTCGATGCCCCAGTTGCTGAAATTTAGTTGCCTTTGAATTTCAGGTGATCCCTCTTGAGCATGTATGCTTCTGCAACTTGTTCTACACCACACTTCCTTCCTTAAATGGCGAAACGCTTCGACTCGGTGAGTTTCACGGCATTCCGACCTCGATGCCCCGGTTGCCGAAATTCATTTGCCTTTGAATTTCGGGTGATCCCTTTTGAGCATGTATGCTTCTACTACTTGTTCTACATCAGACTTCTTCCGCAAAGGGCCAAACGTTTTGACTCGGTGAGTTTCGCGACATTCCTACTTCGATGCCCCGGTTGCTGAAATTTAGTTGCCTTTGAATTTCAGGTGATCCCTCTTGAGCATGTATGCTTCTGCTACTTGTTCTACACCACACTTCCTTCCGCAAAGGGCGTAATGCTTTGACTCGCTGAGTTTCGCAGCATTCCGACTTCGATGCCCCGGTTGCCGAAATTTAGTTGCCTTTGAATTTCAGGTGATCCCTCTTGAGCATGTATGCTTCTGCTACTTGTTCTACACTACACTTCCTTCCTTAAATGGCGAAACGCTTTGACTCGGTGAGTTTCGCGGCATTCCGACTGCGATGCCCCGGTTGCCAAAATTCAGTTGCCTTTGAATTTCGGGTGATCCCTTTTGAGCATGTATGCTTCTACTACTTGTTCTACATCATACTTCTTCCGCAAATGGCCAAACGCTTTGACTCGATGACTTTCGCGCCATTCCGACTTCGATGCCCCGGTTGCCAAAATTCAGTTGCCTTTGAATTTCGGGTGATCCCTCTTGAGCATGTATGCTTCTACTACTTGTTCTACACCTCACTTCCTTCCGCAAAGGGCGTAATGCTTTGACTCGCTGAGTTTTGCGGTATTCCGACTTCGATGCCCAGGTTGCCGAAATTTAGTTGCCTCTGAATTTCAGGTGATCCCTCTTGAGCATGTATGCTTCTGCTACTTGTTCTACACCACACTTCCTTCCTTAAATGGCGAAACGCTTTGACTCGGTGAGTTTCGCGGCATTCTGACTTCGATGCCCTGGTTGCCGAAATTCAGTTGACTTTGAATCTCGGGTGATCCCTCTTGAGCATGTATGCTTCTGCTACTTGTTCCACATCAGACTTCTTCCGCAAATGGCCAAACGTTTTGACTCGGTGAGTTTCGCGGCATTCCGACTTCGATGCCCCGGTTGCTGAAATTTAGTTGCCTTTGAATTTCAGGTGATCCCTCTTGAGCATGTATGCTTCTGCTACTTGTTCTACACCACACTTCCTTCCTTAAATGGCGAAACGCTTTGACTCGGTGAGTTTCGCGGCATTCCGACTTCGATGCCCCGGTTGCCGAAATTCAGTTGCCTTTGAATTTCGGGTGATCCCTTTTCAGCATGTATGCTTCTACTACTTGTTCTACATCAGACTTCTTCCGCAAAGGGCCAAACGTTTTGACTCGGTGAGTTTCGCGACATTCCTACTTCGATGCCCCGGTTGCTGAAATTTAGTTGCCTTTGAATTTCAGGTGATCCCTCTTGAGCATGTATGCTTCTGCTACTTGTTCTACACCACACTTCCTTCCGCAAAGGGCGTAATGCTTTGACTCGCTGAGTTTCGCTGCATTCCGACTTCGATGCCCCGGTTGCCGAAATTTAGTTGCCTTTGAATTTCAGGTGATCCCTCTTGAGCATGTATGCTTCTGCTACTTGTTCTACACCACACTTCCTTCCTTAAATGGCGAAACGCTTTGACTCGGTGAGTTTCGCGGCATTCCGACTTCGATGCCCCGGTTGCCGAAATTCAGTTGCCTTTGAATTTCAGGTGATCCCTCTTGAGCATGTATGCTTCTGCTACTTGTTCTACACCACACTTCCTTCCTTAAATGGCGAAACGCTTTGACTCGGTGAGTTTCGCGGCATTCCGACTTCGATGCCCCGGTTGCCGAAATTCAGTTGCCTTTGAATTTCGGGTGATCCCTTTTGAGCATGTATGCTTCTACTACTTGTTCTACATCAGACTTCTTCCGCAAAGGGCCAAACGTTTTGACTCGGTGAGTTTCGCGACATTCCTACTTCGATGCCCCGGTTGCTGAAATTTTGTTGCCTTTGAATTTCAGGTGATCCCTCTTGAGCATGTATGCTTCTGCTACTTGTTCTACACCACACTTCCTTCCACAAAGGGCGTAATGCTTTGACTCGCTGAGTTTCGCAGCATTCCGACTTCGATGCCCCGGTTGCCGAAATTTAGTTGCCTTTGAATTTCAGGTGATCCCTCTTGAGCATGTATGCTTCTGCAACTTGTTCTACACCACTCTTCCTTCCGCAAAGGGCGTAACGCTTTGACTAGCTGAGTTTCGCGGCATTCCGACTTTGATGCCCCGGTTGCCGAAATTCAGTTGCCTTTGAATTTCGGGTGATCCCTCTTGAGCATGTATGCTTCTGCTATTTCTTCTTCATCAGACTTCTTCCGCAAATGGCCAAACGTTTTGACTTGGTGAGTTTCGCGGCATTCCGACTTCGATGCCCCGGTTGGCAAAATTCAGTTGCCTTTGAATTTCGGGTGATCCCTTTTGAGCATGTATGCTTCTCCTACTTGTTCTACATCAGACTTCTTCCGCAAATGGCCAAACGTTTTGACTCGCTGAGTTTCGCAGCATTCCGACTTCGATGCCCCGGTTGCCGAAATTTAGTTGCCTTTGAATTTCAGGTGATCCCTCTTGAGCATGTATGCTTCTGCTACTTGTTCTACACCACACTTCCTTCCTTAAATGGCGAAACGCTTTGACTCGGTGAGTTTCGCGGCATTCCGACTTCGATGCCCCGGTTGCCGAAATTCAGTTGCCTTTGAATTTTGGGTGATCCCTGTTGAGCATGTATGCTTCTACTACTTGTTCTACATCAGACTTCTTCCGCAAAGGGCCAAACGTTTTGACTCGGTGAGTTTCGCGGCATTCCGACTTCGATGCCCCGGTTGCTGAACTTTAGTTGCCTTTGAATTTCAGGTGATCCCTCTTGAGCATGTATGCTTCTGCTACTTGTTCTACACCACACTTCCTTCCGCAAAGGGCGTAACGCTTTGACTCGATGAGTTTCGCGGCATTCTGACTTCGATGCCCCGGTTGCCGAAATTCAGTTGCCTTTGAATTTTGAGTGATCATTGTTACGCTTGTATGCTTCTGCTACTAGTTCTACACCACACTTCCCTCCACAAAAGGCGTAACGCTTTGACTCGATGAGTTTCGCAGCATTCTGACTTCGATGCCCCGGTTGCCGAAATTCAGTTGCCTTTGAATTTCGGGTGATCCGTCTTGAGCATGTATGCTTCTGCTACTTTTTGTACATCACACTTCTTTCCGCAAACAGCGAAACGCTTTGACTTGGTGAGTTTCGTGGCATTCAAAATTCGATGCCCCGGTTGCCGAAAGTCAGTTGCCTTTGAATTTCGGGTGATCCCTGTTCAGCATGTATGCTTCTGCTACTTGTTCTACACCACACTTCGTTCCGCAAAGGGCGTAACGCTTTGACTCGCTGAGTTTGGCGGCATTCCGACTTCGATGCCCCGGTTACCGAAATTTAGTTGCCTTTGAATTTCAGGTGATCCCTCTTGAGCATGTATGCTTCTGCAACTTGTTCTACACCACTCTTCCTTCCGCAAAGGGCGTAACGCTTTGACTAGCTGAGTTTCGCGGCATTCCGACTTCGATGCCCCGGTTGCCGAAATTCAGTTGCCTTTGAATTTCGGGTGATCCCTCTTGAGCATGTATGCTTCTGCTATTTCTTCTTCATCAGACTTCTTCCGCAAATGGCCAAACGTTTTGACTTGGTGAGTTTCGCGGCATTCCGACTTCGATGCCCCGGTTGGCAAAATTCAGTTGCCTTTGAATTTCGGGTGATCCCTTTTGAGCATGTATGCTTCTCCTACTTGTTCTACATCAGACTTCTTCCGCAAATGGCCAAACGTTTTGACTCGGTGAGTTTCGCGGCATTCCGACTTCGATGCCCTGGTTGCCAAAATTTAGTTGCCTTTGACTTTCAGGTGATCCCTCTTGAGCATGTATGGTTCTGCTACTTGTTCTACATCACACTTCCTTCCGCAAAAAGCGAAACCCTTTGACTCGGTGAGTTTCGCGGCATTCCGACTTCGATGCCCCGGTTGCCGAAATTCAGTTGCCTTTGAATTTCAGGTGATCCCTCTTGAGCATGTATGCTTCTGCTACTTGTTCTTCATCAGACTTCTTCAGCAAATGGCCAAACGTTTTGACTCGGTGAGTTTCGCGGCATTCCGACTTCGATGCCCCGGTTGCCGAAATTCAGTTGCCTTTGAATTTCGGGTGATCCCTGTTGAACATGAATGCTTCTCCAACTTGTTCTACATCAGACTTCTTCCGCAAATGGCCAAACGCTTTGACTCGAAGAGTTTCGCGGCATTCCGACTTCGATGCCCCGGTTGCCGAAATTCAGTTCCCTTTGAATTTCGGGTCATCCCTCTTGAGCATGCATGCTTCTGCTACTTCTTCTACACCACACTTCCTTCCGCAAAGGGCGTAACGCTTTGACTCGGTGAGTTTCGCGGCATTCCGACTTCGATGCCCCGGTTGCCGAAATTTAGTTGCCTTTGAATTTCAGGTGATCCCTCTTGAGCATGTATGCTTCTGCAACTTGTTCTACACCACTCTTCCTTCCGCAAAGGGCGTAACGCTTTGACTAGCTGAGTTTCGCGGCATTCCGACTTCGATGCCCCGGTTGCCGAAATTCAGTTGCCTTTGAATTTCGGGTGATCCCTCTTGAGCATGTATGCTTCTGCTACTTCTTCTTCATCAGACTTCTTCCGCAAATGGCCAAACGTTTTGACTTGGTGAGTTTCGCGGCATTCCGACTTCGATGCCCCGGTTGGCAAAATTCAGTTGCCTTTGAATTTCGGGTGATCCCTTTTGAGCATGTATGCTTCTCCTACTTGTTCTACATCAGACTTCTTCCGCAAATGGCCAAACATTTTGACTCGGTGAGTTTCGCGGCATTCCGACTTCGATGCCCTGGTTGCCAAAAATTAGTTGCCTTTGACTTTCAGGTGATCCCTCTTGAGCATGTATGCTTCTGCTACTAGTTCTAGACCACACTTCCCTCCGCAAAGGGCGTAACGCTTTGACTCAATGAGTTTCGCAGCATTCTGACTTCGATGCCCCGGTTGCCGAAATTCAGTTGCCTTTGAATTTCGGGTGATCCCTCTTGAGCATGTATGCTTCTGCTACTTGTTGTACATCACAGTTCTTTCCGCAAACAGCGAAACGCTTTGACTTGGTGAGTTTCGTGGCATTCAAAATTCGATGCCCCGGTTGCCGAAAGTCAATTGCCTTTGAATTTCGGGTGATCCCTGTTAAGCATGTATGCTTCTGCTACTTGTTCTACAGCACACTTCATTCCGCAAAGGGTGTAACGCTTTGACTCGCTGAGTTTCGCGGCATTCCGACTTCGATGCCCTGGTTGCCGAAATTCAGTTGACTTTGAATCTTGGGTGATCCCTCTTGAGCATGTATGCTTCTGCTACTTGTTCTACATCATACTTCCTTCCGCAAAAAGCGAAACCCTTTGACTCGGTGAGTTTCGCGGCATTCCGACTTCGATGCCCCGGTTGCCGAAATTCAGTTGCCTTTGAATTTCAGGTGATCCCTCTTGAGCATGTATGCTTCTGCTACTTGTTCTTCATCAGACTTCTTCAGCAAATGGCCAAACATTTTGACTCGGTGAGTTTCGCGGCATTCCGACTTCGATGCCCCGGTTGCCAAAATTCAGTTGCCTTTGAATTTCGGGTGATCCCTGTTGAGCATGTATGCTTCTCCAACTTGTTCTACATCAGACTTCTTCCGCAAATGGCCAAACGCTTTGACTCGATGAGTTTCGCGGCATTCCGACTTCGATGCCCCGGTTGCCGAAATTCAGTTCCCTTTGAATTTCGGGTCATCCCTCTTGAGCATACATGCTTCTGCTACTTATTCTACACTTCACTTCCTTCCGCAAAGGGCGTAAAGCTTTGACTCGGTGAGTTTCGCGGCATTCCGACTTCGATTCCCCACTTGCCGAAATTTAGTTGCCTTTGAATTTCAGGTGATCCCTCTTGAGCATGTATGCTTCTGCAACTTGTTCTACACCACTCTTCCTTCCGCAAAGGGCGTAACGCTTTGACTAGCTGAGTTTCGTGGCATTCCGACTTCGATGCCCCGGTTGCCGAAATTCAGTTGCCTTTGAATTTCGGGTGATCCCTCTTGAGCATGTATGCTTCTGCTACTTCTTCATCATCAGACTTCTTCCGCAAATGGCCAAACGTTTTGACTTGGGGAGTTTCGCGGCATTCCGACTTCAATGCCCCGGTTGGCAAAATTCAGTTGCCTTTGAATTTCGGGTGATCCCTTTTGAGCATGTATGCTTCTCCTACTTGTTCTACATCAGACTTCTTCCGCAAATGGCCAAACGTTTTGACTCGGTGAGTTTCGCGGCATTACGACTTCGATGCCCCGGTTGCCGAAATTTAGTTGCCTTTGACTTTCAGGTGATCCCTCTTGAGCATGTATGGTTCTGCTACTTGTTCTACATCACACTTCCTTCCGCAAAAAGCGAAACCCTTTGACTCGGTGAGTTTCGCGGCATTCCGACTTCGATGCCCCGGTTGCCAAAATTTAGTTGCCTTTGATTTTCAGGTGATCCCTCTTGAGCATGTATGCTTCTGCTACTTGTTCTTTATCAGACTTCTTCCGCAAATGGCCAAACGTTTTGACTCGGTGAGTTTTGTGGCATTCCGACTTCGATGCCCCGGTTGCCGAAATTCAGTTGCCTTTGAATATCGGGTGATCGCTGTTGAGCATGAATGCTTCTCCATCTTGTTCTACATCAGACTTCTTCCGCAAATGGCCAAATGCTTTGACTCGATGAGTTTCGCGGCATTCCGACTTCGATGCCCCGGTTGCCGAAATTCAGTTCCCTTTGAATTTCGGGTGATCCCTCTTGAGCATGTATGCTTCTGCAACTTCTTCTTCGTCAGACTTCTTCCGCAAATGGCCAAACGTTTTGACTTGGTGAGTTTCGCGGCATTCTGACTTCGATGCCCCGGTTGCCGAAATTCAGTTGCCTTTGAATTTCGGGTGATCCCTGTTGAGCATGTATGCTTCGACCACTTGTTCTACATCAGACTTCTTCCGCAAATGACCAAACGCTTTGACTCGATGAGTTTCGCGGCATTCCGACTTCGATGCCCCGGTGGCCGAAATTCAGTTGCCTTTGAATTTCAGGTCATCCCTCTTGAGCATGCATGCTTCTGCTACTTGTTCTACACCACACTTCCTTCCGCATAGGGCGTAATGCTTTGACTCGTTGAGTTTCGTGGCATTCCGACTTCGATGCTCCGGTTGTCGAAAGTCAATTGCCTTTGAATTTCGGGTCATCCCTCTTGAGCATGTATGCTTCTGCTACTTGTTCTACACTACACTTCCTTCCGCAAATGGCGTAACTCTTTGACTCGAAGACTTTCGCGGCATTCCGACTTCGATGCCCCGGATGCTGAAATTCAGTTGCCTTTGAATTTCGGGTGATCCCTCTTGAGCATGTATGCTTCTGCAACTTGTTCGACATCACAGTTCCTTCCGCAAAAAGCGAAACGCTTTGACTCGGTGAGTTTCGCGGCATTCCGAATTCGATGCCCCGGTTGCCCAAATTAAGTTGCCTTTGAATTTCGGGTGATCCCTCTTGAGCATGTATGCTTCTGCAACTTCTTCTTCGTCAGACTTCTTCCGCAAATGGCCAAACGTTTTGACTTGGTGAGTTTCGCGGCATTCTGACTTCGATGCCCCGGTTGCCGAAATTCAATTGCCTTTGAATGTCGGGTGATTCCTCTTGAGCATGTATGCTTCTGCTACTTGTTCTACACTACACTTCCTTCCGCATAGGGCGTAACGCTTTGACTCGTTGAGTTTCGTGGCATTCCGACTTCGATGCTCCGGTTGCCGAAATTCAGTTGCCTTTGAAATTCAGGTCATCCCTCTTGAGCATGCATGCTTCTGCTACTTGTTCTACACCACACTTCCTTCCGCATAGGGCGTAACGCTTTGACTCGTTGAGTTTCATGGCATTCCGACTTCGATGCTCCGGTTGTCGAAAGTCAATTGCCTTTGAATTTCGGGTCATCCCTCTTGAGCATGTATGGTTCTGCTACTTCTTCTACACTACACTTCCTTCCGCAAAGGGCGTAATGCTTTGACTCGCTGAGTTTCGCGGCATTCCGACTTCGATGCCCCGGTTGCCGAAATTTAGTTGCCTTTGACTTTCAGGTGATCCCTCTTGAGCATGTATGCTTCTGCTACTTGTTCTACACCACACTTCCTTCCGCAAAAAGCGAAACCCTTTGACTCGGTGAGTTTCGCGGCATTCCGACTTCGATGCCCCGGTTGCCGAAATTCAGTTCCCTTTGAATTTCGGGTGATCCCTCTTGAGCATGTATGCTTCTGCAACTTCTTCTTCGTCAGACTTCTTCCGCAAATGGCCAAACGTTTTGACTTGGTGAGTTTCGCGGCATTCTGACTTCGATGCCCCGGTTGCCGAAATTCAGTTGCCTTTGAATTTCGGGTGATCCCTTTTGAGCATGTATGCTTCGACCACTTGTTCTACATCAGACTTCTTCCGCAAATGACCAAACGCTTTGACTCGATGAGTTTCGCGGCATTCCGACTTCGATGCCCCGGTGGCCGAAATTCAGTTGCCTTTGAATTTCAGGTCATCCCTCTTGAGCATGCATGCTTCTGCTACTTGTTCTACACCACACTTCCTTCCGCATAGGGCGTAATGCTTTGACTCGTTGAGTTTCGTGGCATTCCGACTTCGATGCTCCGGTTGTCGAAAGTCAATTGCCTTTGAATTTCGGGTCATCCCTCTTGAGCATGTATGCTTCTGCTACTTGTTCTACACTACACTTCCTTCCGCAAATGGCGTAACTCTTTGACTCGATGACTTTCGCGGCATTCCGACTTCGATGCCCCGGATGCTGAAATTCAGTTGCCTTTGAATTTCGGGTGATCCCTCTTGAGCAAGTATGCTTCTGCAACTTGTTCGACATCACACTTCCTTCCGCAAAAAGCGAAACGCTTTGACTCGGTGAGTTTCGCGGCATTCCGAATTCGATGCCCCGGTTGCCCAAATTAAGTTGCCTTTGAATTTCGGGTGATCCCTCTTGAGCATGTATGCTTCTGCAACTTCTTCTTCGTCAGACTTCTTCCGCAAATGGCCAAACGTTTTGACTTGGTGAGTTTCGCGGCATTCTGACTTCGATGCCCCGGTTGCCGAAATTCAGTTGCCTTTGAATTTTGGGTGATCCCTTTTGAGCATGTATGCTTCTACTACTTGTTCTACATCAGACTTCTTCCGCAAATGACCAAACGCTTTGACTCGATGAGTTTCGCGGCATTCCGACTTCGATGCCCCGGTGGCCGAAATTTAGTTGCCTTTGAATTTCAGGTCATCCCTCTTGAGCATGCATGCTTCTGCTACTTGTTCTACTCCACACTTCCTTCCGCATAGGGCGTAACGCTTTGACTCGTTGAGTTTCGTGGCATTCCGACTTCGATGCTCCGGTTGCCGAAATTCAGTTGCCTTTGAATTTCGGGTGATCCCTCTTGAGCATGTATGCTTCTGCAACTTCTTTTTCGTCAGACTTCTTCCGCAAATGGCCAAACGTTTTGACTTGGTGAGTTTCGCGGCATTCTGACTTCGATGCCCCGGTTGCCGAAATTCAATTGCCTTTGAATGTCGGGTGATTCCTCTTGAGCATGTATGCTTCTGCTACTTGTTCTACACTACACTTCCTTCCGCATAGGGCGTAACGCTTTGACTCGTTGAGTTTCGTGGCATTCCGACTTCGATGCTCCGGTTGCCGAAATTCAGTTGCCTTTGAAATTCAGGTCATCCCTCTTGAGCATGCATGCTTCTGCTACTTGTTCTACACCACACTTCCTTCCGCATAGGGCGTAACGCTTTGACTCGTTGAGTTTCGTGGCATTCCGACTTCGATGCTCCGGTTGTCGAAAGTCAATTGCCTTTGAATTTCGGGTCATCCCTCTTGAGCATGTATGGTTCTGCTACTTCTTCTACACTACACTTCCTTCCGCAAAGGGCGTAATGCTTTGACTCGCTGAGTTTCGCGGCATTCCGACTTCGATGCCCCGGTTGCCGAAAGTCAGTTGCCTTTGAATTTCGGGTCATCCCTCTTAAGCATGTATGCTTCTGCTACTTGTTCTACACCACACTTCCTTCCGCAAAGGGCGTAACGCTTTGACTCGTTGAGTTTCGTGGCATTCCGACTTCGATGCTCCGGTTGTCGAAAGTCAATTGCCTTTGAATTTTGGGTCATCCCTCTTGAGCATGTATGCTTATGCTACTTGTTCTACACTACACTTCCTTCCGCATAGGGCGTAACGCTTTGACTCGTTGAGTTTCGTGGCATTCCGACTTCGATGCTCCGGTTGCCGAAATTCAGTTGCCTTTGAATTTCGGGTGATCCCTCTTGAGCATGTATGCTTCTGCAACTTCTTCTTCGTCAGACTTCTTCCGCAAATGGCCAAACATTTTGACTTGGTGAGTTTCGCGGCATTCTGACTTCGATGCCCCGGTTGCCGAAATTCAGTTGCCTTTGAATTTCGGGTCATCCCTTTTGAGCATGTATGCTTCTACTACTTGTTCTACATCAGACTTCTTCCGCAAATGACCAAACGCTTTGACTCGATGAGTTTCGCGGCATTCCGACTTCGATGCCCCGGTGGCCGAAATTCAGTTGCCTTTGAATTTCAGGTCATCCCTCTTGAGCATGCATGCTTCTGCTACTTGTTCTACACCACACTTCCTTCCGCATAGGGCGTAACGCTTTGACTCGTTGAGTTTCGTGGCATTCCGACTTCGATACTCCGGTTCTCGAAAGTCAATTGCCTTTGAATTTTGGGTCATCCCTCTTGAGCATGTATGCTTCTGCTACTTGTTCTACACTACACTTCCTTCCGCAAAGGGCGTAACGCTTTGACTCGCTGAGTTTCGCGGCATTCCGACTTCGATGCCCTGGTTGCCGAAATTCAGTTGACTTTGAATCTTGGGTGATCCCTCTTGAGCATGTATGCTTCTGCTACTTGTTCTACATCACACTTCCTTCCGCAAAAAGCGAAACCCTTTGACTCGGTGAGTTTCGCGGCATTCCGACTTCGATGCCCCGGTTGCCGAAATTCAGTTGCCTTTGAATTTCGGGTGATCCCTCTTGAGCATGTATGCTTCTGCTACTTGTTCTCCATCAGACTTCTTCCGCAAATGGCCAAACATTTTGACTCGGTGAGTTTCGCGGCATTCCGACTTCGATGCCCCGGTTGCCGAAATTCAGTTGCCTTTGAATTTCGGGTGATCCCTGTTGAGCATGAATGCTTCTCCAACTTGTTCTACATCAGACTTCTTCCGCAAATGGCCAAACGCTTTGACTCGATGAGTTTCGCGGCATTCCGACTTCGATGCCCCGGTTGCCGAAATTCAGTTCCCTTTGAATTTCGGGTCATCCCTCTTGAGCATGCATGCTTCTGCTACTTATTCTACACTTCACTTCCTTCCGCAAAGGGCGTAACGCTTTGACTCGGTGAGTTTCGCGGCATTCCGACTTCGATGCCCCAGTTGCCGAAATTTAGTTGCCTTTGAATTTCAGGTGATCCCTCTTGAGCATGTATGCTTCTGCAACTTGTTCTACACCACTCTTCCTTCCGCAAAGGGCGTAACGCTTTGACTAGCTGAGTTTCGCGGCATTCCGACTTCGATGCCCCGGATGCCGAAATTCAGTTGCCTTTGAATTTCGGGTGATCCCTCTTGAGCATGTATGCTTCTGCTACTTCTTCTTCATCAGACTTCTTCCGCAAATGGCCAAACGTTTTGACTTGGTGAGTTTCGCGGCATTCCGACTTCAATGCCCCGGTTGGCAAAATTCAGTTGCCTTTGAATTTCGGGTGATCCCTTTTGAGCATGTATGCTTCTCCTACTTGTTCTACATCAGACTTCTTCCGCAAATGGCCAAACGTTTTGACTCGGTGAGTTTCGCGGCATTCCGACTTCGATGCCCCGGTTGCCGAAATTTAGTTGCCTTTGACTTTCAGGTGATCCCTCTTGAGCATGTATGGTTCTGCTACTTGTTCTACATCACACTTCCTTCCGCAAAAAGCGAAACCCTTTGACTCGGTGAGTTTCGCGGCATTCCGACTTCGATGCCCCGGTTGCCAAAATTCAGTTGCCTTTGATTTTCAGGTGATCCCTCTTGAGCATGTATGCTTCTGCTACTTGTTCTTTATCAGACTTCTTTCGCAAATGGCCAAACGTTTTGACTCGGTGAGTTTTGTGGCATTCCGACTTCGATGCCCCGGTTGCCGAAATTCAGTTGCCTTTGAATATCGGGTGATCGCTGTTGAGCGTGAATGCTTCTCCATCTTGTTCTACATCAGACTTCTTCCGCAAATGGCCAAATGCTTTGACTCGATGAGTTTCGCGGCATTCCGACTTCGATGCCCCGGTTGCCGAAATTCAGTTCCCTTTGAATTTCGGGTGATCCCTCTTGAGCATGTATGCTTCTGCAACTTCTTCTTCGTCAGACTTCTTCCGCAAATGGCCAAACGTTTTGACTTGGTGAGTTTCGCGGCATTCTGACTTTGATGCCCCGGTTGCCGAAATTCAGTTGCCTTTGAATTTCGGGTGATCCCTTTTGAGCATGTATGCTTCTACCACTTGTTCTACATCAGACTTCTTCCGCAAATGACCAAACGCTTTGACTCGATGAGTTTCGCGGCATTCCGACTTCGATGCCCCGGTGGCCGAAATTCAGTTGCCTTTGAATTTCAGGTCATCCCTCTTGAGCATGCATGCTTCTGCTACTTGTTCTACACCACACTTCCTTCCGCATAGGGCGTAATGCTTTGACTCGTTGAGTTTCGTGGCATTCCGACTTCGATGCTCCGGTTGTCGAAAGTCAATTGCCTTTGAATTTCGGGTGATCCCTCTTGAGCATGTATGCTTCTGCTACTTGTTCTACACCACACTTCCTTCCGCAAACGGCGAAACGCTTTGACTCGGTGACTTTCGCGGCATTCCGACTTCGATGCCCCGGATGCTGAAATTCAGTTGCCTTTGAATTTCGGGTGATCCCTCTTGAGCATGTATGCTTCTGCTACTTGTTCTACATCACAATTCCTTCCGCAAACAGCGAAACGCTTTGACTCGGTGAGTTTCGCGGCATTCCGAATTCGATGCCCCGGTTGCCGAAATTCAGTTGCCTTTGAATTTCGGGTGATCCCTCTTGAGCATGTATGCTTCTGCTACTTGTTCTACATCAGACTTCTTCCGCAAATGGCCAAACATTTTGACTCGGTGAGTTTCGCGGCATTCCGACTTCGATGCCCCGGTTGCCGAAATTCAGTTGCCTTTGAATTTCGGGTGATCCCTCTTGAGCATGTATGCTTCTGCTACTTGTTCTACACCACACTTCCTTCCGCAAAGGGCGTAACGCTTTGACTCGGTGAGTTTCGCGGCATTCCGACTTCGATGCCCCGGTTGCCGAAATTCAGTTGCCTTTGAATTTCGGGTGATCCCTCTTGAGCATGTATGCTTCTGCAACTTCTTCTTCGTCAGACTTCTTCCACAAATGGCCAAACGTTTTGACTTGGTGAGTTTCGCGGCATTCTGACTTCGATGCCCCGGTTGCCGAAATTCAGTTGCCTTTGAATTTCGGGTGATCCCTTTTGAGCATGTATGCTTCTACTACTTGTTCTACATCAGACTTCTTCCGCAAATGACCAAACGCTTTGACTCGATGAGTTTCGCGGCATTCCGACTTCGATGCCCCGGTGGCCGAAATTTAGTTGCCTTTGAATTTCAGGTCATCCCTCTTGAGCATGCATGCTTCTGCTACTTGTTCTACACCACACTTCCTTCCGCATAGGGCGTAACGCTTTGACTCGTTGAGTTTCGTGGCATTCCGACTTCGATGCTCCGGTTGCCGAAATTCAGTTGCCTTTGAATTTCGGGTGATCCCTCTCGAGCATGTATGCTTCTGCAACTTCTTCTTCGTCAGACTTCTTCCGCAAATGGCCAAACGTTTTGACTTGGTGAGTTTCGCGGCATTCTGACTTCGATGCCCCGGTTGCCGAAATTCAATTGCCTTTGAATGTCGGGTGATTCCTCTTGAGCATGTATGCTTCAGCTACTTGTTCTACACTACACTTCCTTCCGCATAGGGCGTAACGCTTTGACTCGTTGAGTTTCGTGGCATTCCGACTTCGATGCTCCGGTTGCCGAAATTCAGTTGCCTTTGAATTTCAGGTCATCCCTCTTGAGCATGCATGCTTCTGCTACTTGTTCTACACCACACTTCCTTCCGCATAGGGCGTAACGCTTTGACTCGTTGAGTTTCGTGGCATTCCGACTTCGATGCTCCGGTTGTCGAAAGTCAATTGCCTTTGAATTTCGGGTGATCCCTCTTGAGCATGTATGCTTCTGCTACTTCTTCTACACCACACTTCCTTCCGCAAACGGCGAAACGCTTTGACTCGGTGAGTTTCGCGGCATTCCGACTTCGATGCCCCGGTTGCCGAAATTCAGTTGCCTTTGAATTTCGGGTCATCCCTCTTAAGCATGTATGCTTCTGCTACTTGTTCTACACCACACTTCCTTCCGCAAAGGGCGTAACGCTTTGACTCGTTGAGTTTCGTGGCATTCCGACTTCGATGCCCCGGTTGCCGAAAGTCAGTTGCCTTTGAATTTCGGGTGATCCCTCTTGAGCATGTATGCTTCTGCTACTTGTTCTACACCACACTTCCTTCCGCATAGGGCGTAACGCTTTGACTCGTTGAGTTTCGCGGCATTCCGACTTCGATGCCCCGGTTGCCGAAATTCAGTTGCCTTTGAATTTCGGGTGATCCCTCTTGAGCATGTATGCTTCTGCAACTTCTTCTTCGTCAGACTTCTTCCGCAAATGGCCAAACATTTTGACTTGGTGAGTTTCGCGGCATTCTGACTTCGATGCCCCGGTTGCCGAAATTCAGTTGCCTTTGAATTTCGGGTCATCCCTGTTGAGCATGTATGCTTCTACTACTTGTTCTACATCAGACTTCTTCCGCAAATGACCAAACGCTTTGACTCGATGAGTTTCGCGGCATTCCGACTTCGATGCCCCGGTGGCCGAAATTCAGTTGCCTTTGAATTTCAGGTCATCCCTCTTGAGCATGCATGCTTCTGCTACTTGTTCTACACCACACTTCCTTCCGCATAGGGCGTAACGCTTTGACTCGTTGAGTTTCGTGGCATTCCGACTTCGATACTCCGGTTCTCGAAAGTCAATTGCCTTTGAATTTTGGGTCATCCCTCTTGAGCATGTATGCTTCTGCTACTTGTTCTACACCACACTTCCTTCCGCAAAGGGCGTAACGCTTTGACTCGATGAGTTTCGCGGCATTCCGACTTCGATGCCCCGGTTGCCGAAATTCAGTTGCCTTTGAATTTCGGGTGATCCCTCTTGAGCATGTATGCTTCTGCTACTTGTTCTACATCACACTTCCTTCCGCAAATAGCGAAACGCTTTGACTCGGTGAGTTTCGCGGCATTCCGACTTCGATGCCCCGGTTGCCGAAATTCAGTTGCCTTTGAATTTCGGGTGATCCCTCTTGAGCATGTATGCTTCTGCTACTTGTTCTACACCACTCTTCCTTCCGCAAAGGGCGTAACGCTTTGACTGGATGAGTTTCGCGGCATTCCGACTTCGATGCCCCGGTTGCCGAAATTCAGTTGCCTTTGAATTTCGGGTGATCCCTCTTGAGCATGTATGCTTCTGCTACTTGTTCTACATCAGACTTCTTCCGCAAATGGCGAAACGCTTTGACTCGGTGAGTTTCGCGGCATTCCGACTTCGATGCCCCGGTTGGCAAAATTCAGTTGCCTTTGAATTTCGGGTGATCCCTCTTGAGCATGTATGCTTCTGCTACTTGTTCTACATCAGACTTCTTCCGCAAATGGCAAAACGCTTTGACTCGGTGAGTTTCGCGGCATTCCGACTTCGATGCCCCGGTTGCCGAAATTCAGTTGCCTTTGACTTTCAGGTGATCCCTCTTGAGCATGTATGCTTCTGCTACTTGTTCTACATCAGACTTCCTTCCGCAAACAGCGAAACGCTTTGACTCGGTGAGTTTCGCGGCATTCCGACTTCGATGCCCCGGTTGCCAAAATTCAGTTGCCTTTGATTTTCAGGTGATCCCTCTTGAGCATGTATGCTTCTGCTACTTGTTCTACATCAGACTTCTTTCGCAAATGGCCAAACGCTTTGACTCGGTGAGTTTTGTGGCATTCCGACTTCGATGCCCCGGTTGCCGAAATTCAGTTGCCTTTGAATTTCGGGTGATCGCTGTTGAGCGTGAATGCTTCTCCATCTTGTTCTACATCAGACTTCTTCCGCAAATGGCCAAATGCTTTGACTGGATGAGTTTCGCGGCATTCCGACTTCGATGCCCCGGTTGCCGAAATTCAGTTCCCTTTGAATTTCGGGTGATCCCTCTTGAGCATGTATGCTTCTGCAACTTCTTCTTCGTCAGACTTCTTCCGCAAATGGCCAAACGTTTTGACTTGGTGAGTTTCGCGGCATTCTGACTTTGATGCCCCGGTTGCCGAAATTCAGTTGCCTTTGAATTTCGGGTGATCCCTTTTGAGCATGTATGCTTCTACCACTTGTTCTACATCAGACTTCTTCCGCAAATGACCAAACGCTTTGACTCGATGAGTTTCGCGGCATTCCGACTTCGATGCCCCGGTGGCCGAAATTCAGTTGCCTTTGAATTTCAGGTCATCCCTCTTGAGCATGCATGCTTCTGCTACTTGTTCTACACCACACTTCCTTCCGCATAGGGCGTAATGCTTTGACTCGTTGAGTTTCGTGGCATTCCGACTTCGATGCTCCGGTTGTCGAAAGTCAATTGCCTTTGAATTTCGGGTCATCCCTCTTGAGCATGTATGCTTCTGCTACTTGTTCTACACTACACTTCCTTCCGCAAATGGCGTAACTCTTTGACTCGATGACTTTCGCGGCATTCCGACTTCGATGCCCCGGATGCTGAAATTCAGTTGCCTTTGAATTTCGGGTGATCCCTCTTGAGCATGTATGCTTCTGCAACTTGTTCGACATCACAATTCCTTCCGCAAAAAGCGAAACGCTTTGACTCGGTGAGTTTCGCGGCATTCCGAATTCGATGCCCCGGTTGCCCAAATTAAGTTGCCTTTGAATTTCGGGTGATCCCTCTTGAGCATGTATGCTTCTGCAACTTCTTCTTCGTCAGACTTCTTCCGCAAATGGCCAAACATTTTGACTTGGTGAGTTTCGCGGCATTCTGACTTCGATGCCCCGGTGGCCGAAATTTAGTTGCCTTTGAATTTCAGGTCATCCCTCTTGAGCATGCATGCTTCTGCTACTTGTTCTACACCACACTTCCTTCCGCATAGGGCGTAACGCTTTGACTCGTTGAGTTTCGTGGCATTCCGACTTCGATGCTCCGGTTGCCGAAATTCAGTTGCCTTTGAATTTCGGGTGATCCCTCTTGAGCATGTATGCTTCTGCAACTTCTTCTTCGTCAGACTTCTTCCACAAATGGCCAAACGTTTTGACTTGGTGAGTTTCGCGGCATTCTGACTTCGATGCCCCGGTTGCCGAAATTCAGTTGCCTTTGAATTTCGGGTGATCCCTTTTGAGCATGTATGCTTCTACTACTTGTTCTACATCAGACTTCTTCCGCAAATGACCAAACGCTTTGACTCGATGAGTTTCGCGGCATTCCGACTTCGATGCCCCGGTGGCCGAAATTTAGTTGCCTTTGAATTTCAGGTCATCCCTCTTGAGCATGCATGCTTCTGCTACTTGTTCTACACCACACTTCCTTCCGCATAGGGCGTAACGCTTTGACTCGTTGAGTTTCGTGGCATTCCGACTTCGATGCTCCGGTTGCCGAAATTCAGTTGCCTTTGAATTTCGGGTGATCCCTCTCGAGCATGTATGCTTCTGCAACTTCTTCTTCGTCAGACTTCTTCCGCAAATGGCCAAACGTTTTGACTTGGTGAGTTTCGCGGCATTCTGACTTCGATGCCCCGGTTGCCGAAATTCAATTGCCTTTGAATGTCGGGTGATTCCTCTTGAGCATGTATGCTTCAGCTACTTGTTCTACACTACACTTCCTTCCGCATAGGGCGTAACGCTTTGACTCGTTGAGTTTCGTGGCATTCCGACTTCGATGCTCCGGTTGCCGAAATTCAGTTGCCTTTGAATTTCAGGTCATCCCTCTTGAGCATGCATGCTTCTGCTACTTGTTCTACACCACACTTCCTTCCGCATAGGGCGTAACGCTTTGACTCGTTGAGTTTCGTGGCATTCCGACTTCGATGCTCCGGTTGTCGAAAGTCAATTGCCTTTGAATTTCGGGTGATCCCTCTTGAGCATGTATGGTTCTGCTACTTCTTCTACACTACACTTCCTTCCGCAAAGGGCGTAATGCTTTGACTCGCTGAGTTTCGCGGCATTCCGACTTCGATGCCCCGGTTGCCGAAAGTCAGTTGCCTTTGAATTTCGGGTCATCCCTCTTAAGCATGTATGCTTCTGCTACTTGTTCTACACCACACTTCCTTCCGCAAAGGGCGTAACGCTTTGACTCGTTGAGTTTCGTGGCATTCCGACTTCGATGCCCCGGTTGCCGAAAGTCAGTTGCCTTTGAATTTCGGGTGATCCCTCTTGAGCATGTATGCTTCTGCTACTTGTTCTACACCACACTTCCTTCCGCATAGGGCGTAACGCTTTGACTGGATGAGTTTCGCGGCATTCCGACTTCGATGCCCCGGTTGCCGAAATTCAGTTGCCTTTGAATTTCGGGTGATCCCTCTTGAGCATGTATGCTTCTGCTACTTGTTCTTCGTCAGACTTCTTCCGCAAATGGCCAAACATTTTGACTCGGTGAGTTTCGCGGCATTCCGACTTCGATGCCCCGGTTGCCGAAATTCAGTTGCCTTTGAATTTCGGGTCATCCCTGTTGAGCATGTATGCTTCTACTACTTGTTCTACATCAGACTTCTTCCGCAAATGACCAAACGCTTTGACTCGATGAGTTTCGCGGCATTCCGACTTCGATGCCCCGGTGGCCGAAATTCAGTTGCCTTTGAATTTCAGGTCATCCCTCTTGAGCATGCATGCTTCTGCTACTTGTTCTACACCACACTTCCTTCCGCATAGGGCGTAACGCTTTGACTCGTTGAGTTTCGTGGCATTCCGACTTCGATACTCCGGTTCTCGAAAGTCAATTGCCTTTGAATTTTGGGTCATCCCTCTTGAGCATGTATGCTTCTGCTACTTGTTCTACACTACACTTCCTTCCGCAAAGGGCGTAACGCTTTGACTCGCTGAGTTTCGCGGCATTCCGACTTCGATGCCCTGGTTGCCGAAATTCAGTTGACTTTGAATCTTGGGTGATCCCTCTTGAGCATGTATGCTTCTGCTACTTGTTCTACATCACACTTCCTTCCGCAAAAAGCGAAACCCTTTGACTCGGTGAGTTTCGCGGCATTCCGACTTCGATGCCCCGGTTGCCGAAATTCAGTTGCCTTTGAATTTCAGGTGATCCCTCTTGAGCATGTATGCTTCTGCTACTTGTTCTTCATCAGACTTCTTCAGCAAATGGCCAAACATTTTGACTCGGTGAGTTTCGCGGCATTCCGACTTCGATGCCCCGGTTGCCGAAATTTAGTTGCCTTTGAATTTCAGGTCATCCCTCTTGAGCATGCATGCTTCTGCTACTTGTTCTACACCACACTTCCTTCCGCATAGGGCGTAACGCTTTGACTCGTTGAGTTTCGTGGCATTCCGACTTCGATGCTCCGGTTGCCGAAATTCAGTTGCCGTTGAATCTCGGGTGATCCCTCTTGAGCATGTATGCTTCTGCAACTTCTTCTTCGTCAGACTTCTTCCGCAAATGGCCAAACGTTTTGACTTGGTGAGTTTCGCGGCATTCTGACTTCGATGCCCCGGTTGCCGAAATTCAATTGCCTTTGAATGTCGGGTGATTCCTCTTGAGCATGTATGCTTCTGCTACTTGTTCTACACTACACTTCCTTCCGCATAGGGCGTAACGCTTTGACTCGTTGAGTTTCGTGGCATTCCGACTTCGATGCTCCGGTTGCCGAAATTCAGTTGCCTTTGAATTTCAGGTCATCCCTCTTGAGCATGCATGCTTCTGCTACTTGTTCTACACCACACTTCCTTCCGCATAGGGCGTAACGCTTTGACTCGTTGAGTTTCGTGGCATTCCGACTTCGATGCTCCGGTTCTCGAAAGTCAATTGCCTTTGAATTTTGGGTCATCCCTCTTGAGCATGTATGCTTCTGCTACTTCTTCTTCGTCAGACTTCTTCCGCAAATGGCCAAACATTTTGACTTGGTGAGTTTCGCGGCATTCTGACTTCGATGCCCCGGTTGCTGAAATTCAGTTGCCTTTGAATTTCTGGTGATCCCTTTTGAGCATGTATGCTTCTACTACTTGTTCTACATCAGACTTCTTCCGCAAATGACCAAACGCTTTGACTCGATGAGTTTCGCGGCATTCCGACTTCGATGCCCCGGTGGCCGAAATTTAGTTGCCTTTGAATTTCAGGTCATCCCTCTTGAGCATGCATGCTTCTGCTACTTGTTCTACACCACACTTCCTTCCGCATAGGGCGTAACGCTTTGACTCGTTGAGTTTCGTGGCATTCCGACTTCGATACTCCGGTTCTCGAAAGTCAATTGCCTTTGAATTTTGGGTCATCCCTCTTGAGCATGTATGCTTCTGCTACTTGTTCTACACTACACTTCCTTCCGCAAAGGGCGTAACGCTTTGACTCGCTGAGTTTCGCGGCATTCCGACTTCGATGCCCCGGTTGCCGAAAGTCAGTTGCCTTTGAATTTCGGGTGATCCCTCTTAAGCATGTATGCTTCTGCTACTTGTTCTACACCACACTTCCTTCCGCAAAGGGCGTAACGCTTTGACTCGATGAGTTTCGCGGCATTCCGACTTCGATGCCCCGGTTGCCGAAATTCAATTGCCTTTGAATGTCGGGTGATTCCTCTTGAGCATGTATGCTTCTGCTACTTGTTGTACATCACACTTCCTTCCGCAAATAGCGAAACGCTTTGACTCGGTGAGTTTCGCGGCATTCCGACTTCGATGCCCCGGTTGCCCAAATTAAGTTGCCTTTGAATTTCAGGTGATCCCTCTTGAGCATGTATGCTTCTACTACTTATTCTCCACCACACTTACTTCCGCAAAGGGCGTAACGCTTTGACTCGCTGAGTTTCCCGGCATTCCGACTTCGATGCCCCGGTTGCCGAAAGTCAATTTCCTTTGAATTTCGGGTGATCCCTCTTGAGCATGAATGCTTCTGCTACTTGTTCTACACCATACTTCCCTCCGCAAAGGGCGTAACGCTTTGACTTGATGACTTTCGCGGCATTCCGACTTCGACGCCACGGATGCTGAAATTCAGTTGACTTTGAATTTCGGGTGATCCCTCTTAAGATGTATGCTTCTGCTACTTGTTCTACACCACACTTCCTTCCGCAAAGGGCGTAACGCTTTGACTCGATGAGTTTCGCGGCATTCCGACTTCGATGCCCCGGTTGCCGAAAGTCCGTTGCCTTTGAATTTCGGGTCATCCCTCTTGAGCATGTATGCTTCTGCTACTTGTTCTACACCACACTTCCTTCCGCAAAGGTCGTAACGCTTTGACTCGCTGAGTTTCGCGGCATTCCGTCTTCGATGCCCCGGTTGCCGAAATTCAATTGCCTTTGAATGTCGGGTGATTCCTCTTGAGCATGTATGCTTCTGCTACTTGTTGTACATCACACTTCCTTCCGCAAATAGCGAAACGCTTTGACTCGGTGAGTTTCGCGGCATTCCGACTTCGATGCCCCGGTTGCCCAAATTAAGTTGCCTTTGAATTTCAGGTGATCCCTCTTGAGCATGTATGCTTCTACTACTTATTCTCCACCACACTTACTTCCGCAAAGGGCGTAACGCTTTGACTCGCTGAGTTTCCCGGCATTCCGACTTCGATGCCCCGGTTGCCGAAAGTCAATTTCCTTTGAATTTCGGGTGATCCCTCTTGAGCATGAATGCTTCTGCTACTTGTTCTACACCATACTTCCCTCCGCAAAGGGCGTAACGCTTTGACTTGATGACTTTCGCGGCATTCCGACTTCGACGCCACGGATGCTGAAATTCAGTTGACTTTGAATTTCGGGTGATCCCTCTTAAGATGTATGCTTCTGCTACTTGTTCTACACCACACTTCCTTCCGCAAAGGGCGTAACGCTTTGACTCGATGAGTTTCGCGGCATTCCGACTTCGATGCCCCGGTTGCCGAAAGTCCGTTGCCTTTGAATTTCGGGTCATCCCTCTTGAGCATGTATGCTTCTGCTACTTGTTCTACACCACACTTCCTTCCGCAAAGGTCGTAACGCTTTGACTCGCTGAGTTTCGCGGCATTCCGTCTTCGATGCCCCGGTTGCCGAAAGTCAGTTGCCTTTGAATTTTGGGTCATCCCTGTTTAGCTTGTATGCTTCTGCTACTAGTTCTACACCACACTTCCTTCCGCAAAGGGCGTAACGCATTGACTCGTTGAGTTTCGCGGCATTCCGACTTCGATGCCCCGGTTGCCGAAAGTCAGTGGCCTTTGAATTTCGGGTCATCCCTGTTAAGCTTGTATGCTTCTGCTACTTGTTATACACCACACTTCCTTCCGCAAAGGGCGTAACGCTTTGACTCGATAAGTTTCGCGGCATTCCGACTTCGATGCCCCGGTTGCTGAAATTCAGTTGCCTTTGAATTTCGGGTCATCCCTGTTACGCTTGTATGCTTCTGCTACTTGTTCTACAACACACTTCCTTCCTTAAATGGCGAAACGATTTGACTCAGTGAGTTTCGCGGCATTCCGACTTCGATGCCCTGGTTGCCGAAATTCAGTTGACTTTGAATCTCGGGTGATCCCTCTTGAGCATGTATGCTTCTGCTACTTGTTCTTCATTAGACTTCTTCCGCAAAAGGCCAAACGTTTTGACTCGGTGAGTTTCACAGCATTCCGACTTCGATGCCTCGGTTGCCGAAATTCAGTTGCCTTTGAATTTCGGGTGATCCCTTTTGCGCATGTATGCTTCTACTACTTGTTCTACATCTGACTTCTTCAGCAAATGGCCAAACGCTTCGACTCGATGAGTTTCGCGGCCTTCCAACTTCGATGCCCCGATTGCCGAAATTCAGTTGAATTTGAATTTCGGGTGATCCCGATTGAGCATGTATGCTTCTGCTACTTGTTCTACACCACACTTCATTCCGCAAATGGCGTAACGCTTTGACTCGATGACTTTCGCGGCATTCCGACTTCGATGCCCCGGATGCTGAAATTCAGTTGCCTTTGAATTTCGGGTGATCCCTCTTGAGCATGTATGCTTCTGCTACTTGTTCTACATCACACTTCCTTCCGCAAAAAGCGAAACGCTTTGACTTGGTGAGTTTCGCGGCATTCCGAATTCGATGCCCCGGTTGTCCAAATTAAGTTGCCTTTGAATTTCGTGTGATCCCTCTTGAGCATGTATGCTTTAGCTACTTGTTCTTCATCAAACTTCTTCCGCAAATGGCCAAACCTTTTGACTCCGTGACTTTCGCGGCATGCCGACTTCGATGCCTCGGGCGCCGAAATTCAGTTGTCTTTGAATTTCGGGTGAACCCTTTTGAGCATGTATGCTTCTCCTACTTGTTCTACATCAGACTTCTTCCGCAAATGGCCAAACGCTTAGACTCGATGAGTTTCGCAGCATTCCGCCTTCGATGCCCTGATTGCCAAAATTCAGTTGCCTTTGAATTTCGGGTGATCCCTCTTGGGCATGTATGCTTCTGCTACTTGTTCTACACCACACTTCCTTCCGCAAAGGGCGTAACGCTTTGACTCGGTGAGTTTCGCGGCATTCCGACTTCGATGCCCCGGATGCTGAAATTTAGTTGCCTTTGAATTTCGGGTGATCCCTCTTGAGCATGTATGCTTCTGCTACTTGTTCTACAGCACACTTCCTTCCGCAAAAAGCGAAACGCTTTGACTCGGTTAGTTTCGCGGCATTCCGACTTCGATGCCCCGGTTGCCAAAATTAAGTTGCCTTTGAATTTTGGGTGATCCCTCTTGAGCATGTATGCTTCTGCTACTTGTTCTATACCACACTTCCTTCCGCAAAGGGCGTAACGCTTTGACTCGCTGAGTTTCGCGGCATTTCGAGTTCGATGTCCCGGTTGCCGAAATTCAGTTGCCTTTGAATTTCGGGTGATCCCACTTGACCATGTATGCTTCTGCTACTTGTTCTACACCACACTTCCCTCCGCAAAGGGCGTAACGCTTTGACTCGATGAGTTTCACAGCATTCCGACTTCGATGCCCCGGTTGCCAAAATTCAATTGCCTTTGAATTTAGGGTGATCCCTCTTGATCATGTATGGTTCTGCTACTAGTTCTACACCACACTTCCTTCCGCAAAAGGCGTAACGCTTTGACTAACTGAGTTTCACGGTATTCCGACTTCGATGCCCCAGTTGTCGAAATTCAGTTGCCTTTGAATTTCGGGTGATCCCTCTTGAGCATGTATGCTTCTGCTACTTGTTCTACACCACACTTCCTTCCGCAAAGGGCATAACGCTTTGACTCGATGAGTTTCGCGGCATTCCGAATTCGACGCCCCGGTTGCCGAAATTCAATTGCCTTTGAATTTCGGGTGATCCCTCTTGAGCATGTATGCTTCTGCTACTTGTTCTACACCACACTTCCTTCCGCAAAGGGCGTAACGCTTTGACTCGGTGAGTTTCGCGGCATTCCGACTTCGATGCCCTAGTTGCCGAAAGTCAGCTGCCTTTGAATTTCGGGTGATCCCTCTTGAGCATGTATGCTTCTGCTACTTGTTCTACACCACCCTTCCTTTCACAAAGCGCGTAACGCTGTGACTCGCTGAGTTTCGCGGTATTCCGACTTCGATGCCCTGGTTGCCGAAAGTCAGTTGCCTTTGAATTTTTGGTGATCCCTCTTCAGCATGTATGCTTCTGCTACTTGTTCTACACCACACTTCGCTCTGCAATGGGCGTAACGCTTTGACTCGATGAGTTTCACAGCATTCCGACTTCAATGCCCCGGTTGCCAAAATTCAATTACCTTTGAATTTCGGGTGATCCCTCTTGATCATGTATGGTTCTGCTACTTGTTCTACACCACACTTCCTTCCGCAAAAGGCGTAACGCTTTGACTAACTGAGTTTCACGGTATTCCGACTTCGATGCCCCAGTTGCCGAAATTCAGTTGCCTTTGAATTTCGGGTGATCCCTCTTGAGCATGTATGCTTCTGCTACTTGTTCTACACCACACTTCCTTCCGCAAAAAGCGAAACGCTTTGACTCGCTGAGTTTCGCGGCATTCCGAATTCGATGCCTCGGTTGCCGAAAGTCAGTTGCCTTTGAATTTCGGGTGATCCTTGTTAAGAATGTATGCTTCTGCTACTTGTTCTACACCACACTTCCTTCCGCAAAGGGCGTAACGCTTTGACTCTCTGAGTTTCACGGTATTCCGACTTCGATGCCCAGTTGCCAAAATTCTGTTGCCTTTGAATTCGGGTGATCCCTCTTGAGAATGTATGCTTCTGCTACTTGTTCTACACCACACTTCCTTCCGCAAAGGGCGTAACGCTTTGACTCGATGAGTTTCGCAGCATTCCGACTTCGATGCCATGGTTGCCGAAATTCAGTTGCCTTTGAATTTCGGGTGATCCCTTTTGAGCATGTATGCTTCTGCTACTTGTTCTACATTAGACTTCTTCCGCAAATGGCCAAACGCTTTGACTCGATGAGTTTCGTGGCATTCCGACTTCGATGCCCCGGTTGCCGAAATTCAGTTGCCTTTGAATTTCGCATCATTCCGAATTCGATGCCCCGGTTGCCCAAATTAAGGTGCGTTTCAATTTCGGGTGATCCCTCTTGAGCATGTATGCTTTTGCGACTTGTTCTACATCAGACTTTCTTCAATAAAAGGCGAAACGCTTTGACTCGGTGAGTTTCACGGCATTCTGACTTCGATGCCCCGGTTGCCGAAATTCAGTTGGTTTTGAATTTCGGGTGATCCCTCTTGAGCATGTATGCTTGTGCTACTTGTTCTAGATCCGACTTCTTCCGCAAAGGGCCAAACGCTTTGACTAGGTGAGTTTCGCGGCATTCCGACATCGATGCCCCGGTTGCCGAAATTCAGTTGCCTTTAAATTTCTGGTGATCCCTCTTGAGCATGTATGCTTCTGCTACTTGTTCTACACCACACTTCCTTCCGCAAAGGGCGTAACGCTTTGACTCGCTGAGTTTCGCGGCATTCCGACTTCGATGCCCCAGTTACCGAAATTCAGTTGCCTTTGAATTTCGGGTGATCCCTTTTGAGCATGTATGCTTCTGCTACTTGTTCTACATCAGACTTCTTTCGAAAATGGCCAAACGCTTTGACTCGATGAGTTTTGCGGCATTCCAACTTTGATGCCCCGGTTGCCGAAATTCAGTTGCCTTTGAATTTCGTGGCATTCCGAATTCGATGCACCGGTTGCCGAAATTCAGTTGCTTTTGAATTTCGCGGCATTCCGAATTCGATGCCCCGCTTGCCAAAATTAAGGTGCCTTTGAATTTCGGGTGATCCCTCTTGAGCATGTATGCTTTTGCGACTTGTTCTACATCAGACTTTCTTCCACAAAAGGCGTATCGCTTTGACTCGGTGAGTTTCACGGCATTCCGACTTCGATGCCCCGATTGCCGAAATTCAGTTGCCTTTGAATTTCGCGGCATTCCGAATTCGATGCCCCAGTTGCCGAAATTCAGTTGCCTTTGAATTTCGCGGCATTCCGAATTCGATGCCCCGGTTGCCCAAATTAAGGTGCCTTTGAATTTCGGGTGATCCCTCTTGAGCATGTATGCTTTTGCGACTTGTTCTACATCAGACTTTCTTCCACAAAAAGCGAAACGCTTTGACTCGGTGAGTTCCACGGCATTCCGACTTCGATTCCCCTGTTGCCGAAATCCAGTTCCCTTTGAATTTCGGGTGGTCCCTCTTGAGCTTGTATGCTTCTGCTACTTGTTCTACACCACACTTACCTCCGCAAAGGGCGTAACGCTTTGACTCGATGACTTTCGCGGCATTCCGACTTCGATGCCCCGGTTGCCGAAAGTCAGTTGCCTTTGAATTTCGGGTGATCCCTCTTGATCTTGTATGCTTCTGCTACTTGTTCTACACCACACTTCCTTCCGCAAAGGGCGTAACGCTTTGACTCGATGAGTTTCGTGGCATTCCGCTTCGATGCCCCGGTTGCCCAAATTCAGTTGCCTATGAATTTCAGGTGATCCCTCTTGAGCATGTATGCTTCTGCTACTTGTTCTTCATCAGACTTCTTCCGCAAATGGCCAAACTTTTTGACTTAGTGAGTTTCGCGGCATTCCGACTTCGATGCCTCGGTTGCTGAAATTCAGTTGCCTTTGAATTTCGAGTGATCCCTCTTGAGCATGTATGCTTCTGCTACTTGTTTTTCATCAGACTTCTTCCGCAAATGGCCAAACGTTTTGACTCAGTGAGTTTCGCGGCATTCCGACTTCGATGCCCCGGTTGCCCAAATTAAGGTGCCTTTGAATTTCGGGTGATCCCTCTTGAGCATGCATGCTTTTGCTACTTGTTCTACACCACACTTCCTTCCGCAAAGGGCGTAACGCTTTGACTAACTGAGTTTCACGGCATTCCGACTTCGATGCCCCTGTTGCCGAAGTTCAGTTCCCTTTGAATTTCAGGTGGTCCCTCTTGAGCTTGTATGCTTCTGCTACTTGTTCTACACCATACTTCCCTTCGCAAAGGGCGTAACGCTTTGACTCGGTGACTTTCGCGGCATTCTGACTTCGATGCCCCAGTTGCCGAAAGTCAGTTGCCTTTGAATTTCGGGTGATCCCTCTTGAGCTTGTATGCTTCTACTACTTGTTCTACACCACACTTCCTTCCGCAAAGGGCGTAACGCTTTGACTCGATGAGTTTCGAGGCATTCCGCTTCGATGCCCCGATTGCCCAAATTCAGTTGCCTATGAATTTCGGGTGATCCCTCTTGAGCATGTATGCTTCTGCTACTTTTTCTTCAGCAGACTTCTTCCGCAAATGGCCAAACGTTTTGACTCAGTGAGTTCGCGGCATTCCGACTTCGATGCCCCGGTTGCCCAAATTCAGTTGCCTATGAATTTCAGGTGATCCCTCTTGAGCATGTATGCTTCTGCTACTTGTTCTTCATCAGACTTCTTCCGCAAATGGCCAAACTTTTTGACTTAGTGAGTTTCGCGGCATTCCGACTTCGATGCCTCGGTTGCTGAAATTCAGTTGCCTTTGAATTTCGAGTGATCCCTCTTGAGCATGTATGCTTCTGCTACTTGTTTTTCATCAGACTTCTTCCGCAAATGGCCAAACGTTTTGACTCAGTGAGTTTCGCGGCATTCCGACTTCGATGCCCCGGTTGCCCAAATTAAGGTGCCTTTGAATTTCGGGTGATCCCTCTTGAGCATGCATGCTTTTGCTACTTGTTCTACACCACACTTCCTTCCGCAAAGGGCGTAACGCTTTGACTAACTGAGTTTCACGGCATTCCGACTTCGATGCCCCTGTTGCCGAAGTTCAGTTCCCTTTGAATTTCAGGTGGTCCCTCTTGAGCTTGTATGCTTCTGCTACTTGTTCTACACCATACTTCCCTTCGCAAAGGGCGTAACGCTTTGACTCGGTGACTTTCGCGGCATTCCGACTTCGATGCCCCAGTTGCCGAAAGTCAGTTGCCTTTGAATTTCGGGTGATCCCTCTTGAGCTTGTATGCTTCTACTACTTGTTCTACACCACACTTCCTTCCGCAAAGGGCGTAACGCTTTGACTCGATGAGTTTCGAGGCATTCCGCTTCGATGCCCCGGTTGCCCAAATTCAGTTGCCTATGAATTTCGGGTGATCCCTCTTGAGCATGTATGCTTTTGCTACTTGTTCTTCATCAGACTTCTTCCGCAAATGGCCAAACGTTTTGACTCAGTGAGTTCGCGGCATTCCGACTTCGATGCCCCGGTTGCCGAAAGTCAATTGCCTTTGAATTTTGGGTGATCCCTCTTGAGCTTGTATGCTTCTGCAACTTGTTCTACACCACACTTCCTTCCGCAAAGGGCGTAACGCTTTGCCTCAATGAGTTTCGTGGCATTCCGCTTCGATGCCCCTGTAACGACCCGACTTTCCAAGCCCAACACAACAGTAAATTTTTTTTTTTTTTTTATGCATTCAATCCACATGGTGCCGGCAATCAATGAATCTAAATCCTCACATCATCGAAATACAATCCATACAATCAACATTTCATTTCAAAGTGAATCTTACACAAACACGTAATATTAAGGTTGCTTGATTTGAAGTTCATATTAAAATATATACATAGACATGAGTTTACAGTCTTCTCCTACTAATAGTCATCACACTTTTAAACAAAAAAGATCTAATAAAAGTTATACATTCAGTACATTGATCCATACAAAATACATTGTGATTTAAGATACATCTACATAATTCCTTGCAAAATAGGTTCCCGTGTATCGGGTTTCCTAGACATCTCGTTGATGTGAAGTCCTTGCAGCAGCACAAACATTTAAGAGAATGCAAATATTTAATAATAATAAGAATGGTAACTCACGGTTTGGCAATTAAATAAAACATTAACAATTATAATTTCTTCATGTATTTGCTACAACAACTAGTAGTACAGATAGATACACAAGTTTTCGGATGCCATTCACCAAAACTACTCATTCATTTGTGTCGGCCATCCATGGTGAAAGCTGCGTCGCTGCCGATCCAAAATCGACAGCAGAAACTGCATTGCTGCCGATCAAGGAATCGGCAGCGAAAACTGTGTTGCTGCCGATCCAGAATCGGCAGCGGAATCTGCGTCGCTGCCGATTTCTGTATCGGCAGCGGAATCTGGGTCGCTGCCGATCCAGAATCAGCAGCGGAAATCTGCGTCGCTGCCGATCCAGAATCGGCAGCGGAATCTGCGTTTAGATTGCGGCCATCCATCCGTTTAGATGCCATTAGCCGAAGCTAATCAGTCCTTCATCCCGGCCATCCATTCGGATGCCATTAGCCGAAGCTAATCATTCTTTGTCCCGGCCATCCCTTCGGACGCCATTAGCCGAAGCTAATCACTCCTTTGTCCCGGCCATCCTTTCGGATGCCATTAGCCGAAGCTAATCATTCTTTGTCCCGGCCATCCCTTCGGACGCCATTAGCCGAAGCTAATCACTCTTTTGTCCCGGCCATCCATTCGGATGCCATTAGCCGAAGCTAATCACTCCTTTGTCCCGGCCATCCTTTCGGATGCCATTAGCCGAAGCTAATCATTCTTTGTCCCGGCCATCCCTTCGGACGCCATTAGCCGAAGCTAATCACTCTTTTGTCCCGGCCATCCATTCGGATGCCATTAGCCGAAGCTAATCAATCTTTAATCAACATTTAAGCGTTCAACAATCTAATATTGGTTCTAACAATATGATAGTACTCAAGTTAAAATATTTCAAGATTCAACGTAAGAAAAAGGAAGGTGCAAGTCACCTACCTGCTCCACCTGTGGGTCGATCCTGTCTTGATGATGGTCCAATCCCGACCGCACCACCTAAGACATCAATGGTCACAAATAAGCACGGTTGTATTTATTTTATTTTTGAATCATACTCATCATCACACTTATTTCAAGAGTTCATATGTTCACATTCAAGTGTTCCATATTTTACACCATCATAACATGAGATTGTTACTAGCATTTAAGTCATTCCTGCCTAGGAGGCTTATTGTAGGAATTCGGCAGCGAGAACTGGTTCGCTGCGGGCTGCCAGTTCGGAAGCGACAACTGTTTTGCTGGCGGCAGCCAGTTCGGCAGCGAAAACTGCATCGCTGTTGGTGCCCCAGTTTCGCTGCACAACGCACAACTCGGCAGCGAATATCAATTCGCTGCAGGAAGTTCAGTCGCGGTAGCGAAACATAATTTCGCTGCGCAACACACAAATCGGCAGCGAATATCAATTCGCTGCAGTAGGTTCCGTTGCGGCAGCGAAACAGAATTTCGCTGCGCAACACACAAATCGGCAGCGAATATCAATTCGCTGCAGGAGGTTCAGTTGCGGCAGCGAAACAGAATTTCGCTGCGCAACACACAAATCGGCAGCGAATATCAATTCGCTGCATGAGATTCAGTTGCGGCAGCGAAACAGAATTTCGCTGCGCAACACACAATTCGGCAGCGAATATCAATTCGCTGCAGGAGGTTCCATTACGGCAGCGAAACAGAATTTCACTGCGCAACACACAAATCGGCAACGAATATCAATTCGCTGCAGGAGGTTCAGTTGCGGCAGCGAAACAGAATTTCGCTGCGCAACACACAACTCGGAACCATCAATTTCAGCACATAGTTCTTCAACAAAATTCCAGCAATAACATCACAGCAGAACACATTAAATTCCAGCAAGAACATCATAGCAGAACACATTAAATTCCAGCACTAACATCACAGCAGAACACATTAAATTCCAGCAAGAACATCACAGCAGAACACATTAATTGCAGCAACAATCATCACAACAAAACACATTAATTCCAGCAGCAACATCACAACAGAACACATTTAATTTCAGCACCAACATCACAGCAGAACACATTCATTCCAGCAGAACACACACACATGCATGCTGGCCTACCCCATAGTTAAAGCCAGCTTCTACCATAATTGTTAGATGTTCTGAAATTGACTTTATTTCACTTCTGTTTGCTAGATCTCCTAGTTAATTTCAGTTTCCCCCATAGTTGGCTTAGGTCTTAGATCAATTTTTCTTAGGGTTTTTCTTCTTCATTTTCGTTTTTGATCTTGAGGGGGAGAGGAAAGGGAGTTCCATGACCCATACCTTCTGATTTTAACCAAGTTTGAGGAAGGTTTGACACTATTATTTTCTCTTCAGCTGCTGGTTCTCCTCCTTCTTCTTCCTCTCACGTTTTCCAGCTCTCTTTTTCCTCTCCTCTATGCAGCTGCCCACTCCTCTCTCAAGGTCTCATCTCTCCCTCACAAGCTCACAAGACACTCTACTAGTTTGATTCACGTTTTTGATGTGAAAGGGGAAGGGAAGAATGACATGCAGCTGCTGGTTTGGGAAGAAGATGGGTCATTCTCTCTCCCCTCTTTGTATTTATAGTACCCATCAAATGAATTAGGTTGTTTGGGGGTGGGTTTAGGTGTGTCCTTATCCTTGTTTGGTTTATCTAAAACCAGTTTTACCCCTCCCTCCCAGCTGTGCGTCACTGTTGATTGAGAAATCGGCAGCCGAAAACTGCGTCGCTGCCGATTTCTGCATCGACAGCGAAATCTGCGTCGCTGCCGATTTCTGCATCGGCAGCGAAAACTGCGTCGCTGCCCAATCCAGAATCGGCAGCGAAAACTGCGTCGCTGCCCAAACCAGAATCGGCAGCGAAAACTGCGTCGTTGCCGATTTCAGCATCGACAGCGAAATCTGCGTCGCTGCCGAGTTCTGCATCGGCAGCGAAAACTGCGTCGCTGCCCAATCCAGAATCGGCAGCGAAAACTGCGTCGCTGCCGACTTCTGCATCGGCAGTGAAATCTGCGTCGCTGCCCAATCCAGAATCGGCAGCGAAAACTGCGTCACTGCCGATTTCTACATCGGCAGCGAAAACTGCGTCGCTGCCGATTTCTGCATCGGCAGCGAAAACTGCATTCATCACCATCTTTCTCTCTCTCTTTCTCTTTAAATATATATATATATATAGACATATATATATTTTCGTTTGGGTGTTTACATTCTCCCCTCCTAAATATGAATTTCGTCCTCGAAATTTAAAAAGTTTCACACTCCATACCTGGTAGTTCAAATAAATTGGGGTACTTTTTCCTCATCTCAGCTTCCCTCTCCCAAGTTTCCTCTTCTACTTGAGCATTTCGCCATAAGATTCTGACGATGGGGATCTTTTTGCTCCGTAACTCCTTTACTTCTTGATCTAGTATCCTTATGGGTCTCAATTCTAGTGTTAAGTCTTCCTTGACTTCTACTGGAATCTGGGGTAGAACTCGGGCGGGGTCTACGTCAGCCTTCCTTAACAAGGAGACATGGAATACATCATGGACCCTGGCTAATTGTGTGGGAAAATCCACCTTGTAGGCTACTGGTCCAACTCGTTGTAAGATTTTGAAGGGTCCGATGAAACGGGGAGTTAACTTCCCTTTCAACCCAAACCGTAACATGTTCTTCCATGGGGCTACCTTCAGGAACACCTGGTCCCCCATACTGAACTCGAGAGGTCTTCTCCTCACATCGGCATACTTCTTCTGTCTATCCTGCGCGGCTTTGATGCGATCCCTGATAGTTCTCACTTTCTCCGTGGTGACTTGGACCAACTCTGCGCCATATAACTTCCGGTCCCCAATTTCCTCCCAACACAAAGGAGTTCTGCACCTCCTACCATACAAGGCTTCATACGGGGCCATCCCTATTGTGGCTTGATGACTATTGTTATACGTGAACTCCACCAATGCCATGTGTTCCTCCCAGTTTCCTCCAAATTCTAGCACATAGGCCCGTAATAGGTCTTCCAAGACTTGGATGACTCTTTCCGATTGGCCATCCGTTTGAGGGTGAAACGCAGTGCTCATGTCCAACCTTGTCCCCAAGGCATGTTGTATGCTTGGCCAAAGTCGAGAGTTGAACCTGGGATCTCGATCCGATACAATGGACACCGGAATCCCATGAAGTCGTACCACCTCATTTATGTAGATCTTGGCAAGCTTGTCCACCGAGTTGGTCATCTTTACGGGCAAGAATAGTGCGGATTTCGTCAACCGATCTACAATGACCCATATCGCATCATTTCCTTTTCTCCCTTTGGGAAATCCTGACACGAAATCCATGGTGATCATCTCCCACTTCCATTCTGGAATTTGTAATGGTTGTAATGGTCCCGCAGGCCTTTGGTGTTCAACCTTGACTTGTTGACATATCCCACACTTTGACACATACTCAGCTATGTCCCTTTTCATATTAGGCCACCAATAGAGGTGTTTCAGGTCTCGATACATCTTAGTGCTGCCAGGATGTATGGAGAATTTGGACTCATGAGCTTCTTGTAGAATCATTCGTTTGACTGTTTCATCATCAGGCACGTACAACCGTTGTCCCATCATCAAGGATCCATCATCCGCTACTCGGAATTTCATTTCTACCCCGGCCTCCACATTCTTCCTAATCTTGGACCCCACCTTGTCATGGAATTGAGCATGTAGTATATGTTCTCGATACGTTGGTCGCACCAATAATTGGGCTACTAACCCACCTCTTGCATCAATTCCCAAATCTGCACCCAACTCTTTTAATTTTGCCAATTGCCGCTCCTTTCCCACTGTTAAGCTTCCCAAGGAGGCTTTACCTTTGCGACTGAGGGCATCTGCCACCACGTTTGCTTTCCCCGGGTGGTATTCTATGGTGCAATCATAATCCTTAATGAGCTCTATCCACCTTCTTTGTCGCATGTTCAACTCCTTTTGCGACATCAGATACTTCAGGCTCTTATGATCAGTAAAAATTTGGGTTCGAGACCCATACAAATAGTGTCTCCATATCCTCAAGGCAAATACTACAGCTGCCAACTCCAGGTCGTGCACCGGGTAGTTCACCTCATGAGTCTTTAATTGCCTAGATGCATAGGCGATCACCTTCCCATGTTGCATCAAAACACACCCCAATCCCTTCCCCGAGGCATCACTATATACCACAAAACCCTCGGTCCCTGAGGGAAGAGTTAAGACTGGAGCAGTGGTGAGCCTCCTCTTCAATTCTTGGAAGCTTGCCTCACATTCTTCTGACCACACCCATTTCTTATCCTTCCTAGTTAGCTGGGTCAAAGGGGTTGCAATCAGGGAAAAACCTTCGATAAATCTCCGATAGTATCCTGCAAGTCCCAGGAAACTACGTATTTCAGTGACCGAAGTCGGTCTTTCCCATTTCACGACTGCTTCGACTTTTTGAGGGTCGACAAAAACACCTTCGGCTGATATGACATGTCCCAAAAACATCACTCTTTTCAGCCAAAATTCACATTTACTCAGTTTTGCATATAGCTGGTGATCTCTCAAGGTTTGTAAGGTTTGTCTCAAGTGTTCTTCGTGCTCCTTGAAAGAATTCGAGTACACCAGTATATCATCAATGAATACCACCACAAACTTATCCAGGTATGGTTGGAAAACCCGATTCATCAAATCCATGAAGAGAGCTGGGGCGTTCGTCAACCCGAACGGTAACACCAAAAATTCATAGTGTCCGTAACGAGTTCTAAATGCGGTCTTTGCTACATCCGCTTCTTTAATCTTCATCTGATAGTACCCTGATCTCAGATCTATCTTCGAGAATGCCCTCGCTCCCTTTAATTGGTCGAACAAATCATCTATCCGAGGTAACGGATACTTGTTTTTCATTGTTACTTTGTGCAACTGTCGATAGTCAATACAAAGCCTATGGGTTCCATCTTTCTTTCTTACAAATAGGACCGGTGCTCCCCAAGGAGAATTACTGGGCCGTATGAACCCTTTGTCTAATAATTCCTGTAATTGAGTCTTTAACTCGTTCAGTTCTGCTGGAGCCATCCGATACGGTTGTTGGGCTATAGGTGGAACTCCAGGAAAAGTGTCTATAGACACCTCTACCTCTCGCTCCGGGGGTAGTCCTGGTAGTTCTTCTGGAAACACATCTGGGAAATCCTTCACCACAGGAATATCCTTCAATCGTGGACCTTCATCATTAGAGTTTAAGATGTATGCGAGGTAACCCATACATCCCTTTCTTAAAAGTTTTTGGGCTGTTACCACCGATATTAAAGCATTCAGTTTGGGAAGTCTCTCTCCTTCAAAAGTTATTTTCTCGCCCTTAGGTGTTTGGAAAGTGACAGTTTTTGCATAACAATCTATTAGTGCTTTGTATTTACTCAACCAATCCATGCCTAGTATTATGTCAAAATCATGCAGCTCTAAGGGAATCAAATCTACTTTTGTTTCATACCCGGATAAACTAACCCCCACATCCACATATACAATATTTGTTTCAACCATGTTTCCCATTGGAGTTCCAATTACAAACCCCTTCTCTACCATTTTTACTTCCTTTCTCAATTTAGTGACAATTCTCTTAGCAATGAATGAGTGGGTGGCACCCGGATCAAACAACACATGCACATTAAAACCATTCAATAGAAGTGTACCTGCCACCACATCTGATGCAGCCCTGGCCTCCTCCTGTGTCAGGTGGAAGACCCTCCCCGAGGTCCGATCATTTTGTGCCCTCGTCTTCCCTCGACTGGAGTTGGCCCCTGATTGAGAAGATCTCACTGGCCTATTAACGGTGACTGACTGCTGGTGGCTCTGACTCGGCTGTCTGTAGCTCTGTACTTGTCCGGTGTTCCTCTTGGGGCAGTCCCTCTTGTAATGACCTCTTCCACCACAGTAATGACACCCCTGATTAAGATACTGACAATTCCTCCACCTATGGCCCTCTCCTCTGCACACAAAACATCGCCCGGGGGAAACTGAGCAATCCCCAGGGTGTTTTTGTCCACACTTTACACAAAAAGGATAGTCAACACCCTTGCGGTCACCGATCCCAGTAGAAGAGTTTGCCCTCGAGTGCGACTGTCCAACCATTACTCTCCCACTTGATTGCTGATGAGGCGGTAATATCAAACTCCCCTTTTTTTCGTGCTGCTCAAACACTCCACTTTTTCCTTTCTTCGGGTGCGGTGGTCTGCCGCTGAAATAGTCCCCATCTCTCTTTTTGCTTATACTCTGATACCCCCCTTGGCTTTCTCCAATACATGCCTCCAGAGCTTGTGCAGCCTCAATCAACTCCCTCACCGATTTAAATCGTAAGGCGATCAATCCTTGTCTCAAATCCTGTCGTAACCCATCTCTTAACTTTTCAATCATATGTTCCTCTGTCGGCACATAATGTGGGGCGAACAATGAAAGGTCATGAAATCTCCTTTCGTACTCCAATACTGACATATCACCCTGTCTCAATGCCAAGAACTCTTGTTCTTTCACCTTGCGATGATACTTGGAATAAAACTGATTCTCAAACTCTATCTTGAAATCACTCCAATTTAGTGTCTCAGTCGCACGCCTCAGCTGAACTGTTTCCCACCATGTCATGGCCCTATCAGACAGTAACTGGGATGCACAATTTACCCTCAAACCCTCGGGTATGCTTATTTGAATCATTGTCTTTTCTACCTTCCTGATCCATCTTCCAGCTATCTCTGCATCTTGTTCCCCCATGTACGGTTCACAGCCCATTTCCCTCATACTCTTAACCAGTCGCACCAGTGGTACCACATTATCCATGGTCATACTAGTCGTAGGGGCTGCTGGTGGAATCTGCGTGGTGGGAGTTGTTTGTGCCGCTGAACTAGCCATGCCTTCCATCTCTGCTTTAACTATTTGTACCAAGAGTCCTGCATCTACATATTGTGGGGGCACACCAGTTGGAACAGTAGATGGTTGTGCTTCTGATCTTTCTCGCTGCTCCGTTGCGACTGGGGGTGTTCCCTCTGTCTGATGAGGCCTCGGGCCTTCCCCTGCCACCGTATCTTCCCCTTGCAAGGTTTCGGGTGGTATTATCGGAGCATGAGATGCCGTATCATCTAAGGGATCTTCATCTTGCCAACCTTGGGCACCTCGGTTCATGCCCCTCCTTTCTAAGGAGGGCGGCTCAGTTTGTGTCCCTTGTCGGGTGCGTACCATCCTGAAATTCATCACAACAACACATTTATTAATGATCCTCAGGATCCATACCAAGTGCTCTGATACCAACTGTAACAACCCGGCTTTCCAAGCCCAACACAACAGTAAATTTTTTTTTTTTTTTTTTTATGCATTCAATCCACATGGTGCCGGCAATCAATGAATCCAAATCCTCACATCATCGAAATACAATCCATACAATCAACATTTCATTTCAAAGTGAATCTTACACAAACACGTAATATTAAGGTTGCTTGATTTGAAGTTCATATTAAAATATATACATAGACATGAGTTTACAGTCTTCTCCTACTAATAGTCATCACAATTTTAAACAAAAAGGATCTAATAAAAGTTATACATTCAGTACATTGATCCATACAAAAAACATTGTGATTTAAGATACATCTACATAATTCCTTGCAAAATAGGTTCCCGTGTATCGGGTTTCCTAGACATCTCGTTGGTGTGAAGTCCCTGCAGCAGCACAAACATTTAAGAGAATGCAAATATTTAATAATAATAAGAATGGTAACTCACGGTTTGGCAATTAAATAAAACATTAACAATTATAATTTCTTCATGTATTTGCTACAACAACTAGTAGTACATATAGATACACAAGTTTTCGGATGCCATTCGCCAAAACTACTCATTCATTTGTGTCGGCCATCCATGGTGAAAGCTGCGTCGCTGCCGATCCAAAATCAGCAGCAGAAACTGCATTGCTGCCGATCAAGGAATCGACAGCGAAAACTGTGTTGCTGCCGATCCAGAATCGGCAGCGGAATCTGCGTCGCTGCCGATCCAGAATCGGCAGCGAAGTCACTCTTTTATCCCGGCCATCCATCCGTTTGGATGCCATTAGCCGAAGCTAATCAGTCCTTCATCCCGGCCATCCATTCGGATGCCATTAGCCGAAGCTAATCATTCTTTGTCCCGGCCATCCCTTCGGACGCCATTAGCCGAAGCTAATCACTCTTTTGTCCCGGCCATCCATTCGGATGCCATTAGCCGAAGCTAATCACTCCTTTGTCCCGGCCATCCTTTCGGATGCCATTAGCCGAAGCTAAGCATTCTTTGTCCCGGCCATCCCTTCGGACGCCATTAGCCGAAGCTAATCACTCTTTTGTCCCGGCCATCCATTCGGATGCCATTAGCCGAAGCTAATCAATCTTTAATCAACATTTAAGCGTTCAACAATCTAATATCGGTTCTAACAATATGATAGTACTCAAGTTAAAATATTTCAAGATTCAACGTAAGAAAAAGGAAGGTGCAAGTCACCTACCTGCTCCACCTGTGGGTCGATCCTGTCTTGATGATGGTCCAATCCCGACCGCACCACCTAAGACATCAATGGTCACAAATCAGCACAGTTGTATTTATTTTATTTTTGAATCATACTCATCATCACACTTATTTCAAGAGTTCATATGTTCACATTCAAGTGTTCCATATTTTACACCATCATAACATGAGATTGTTACTAGCATTTAAGTCATTCCTGCCTAGGAGGCTTATTGTAGGAATTTGGCAGCAAGAACTGGTTCGCTGCGGGCTGCCAGTTCGGCAGCGACAACTGTTTCGCTGGCGGCAGCCAGTTCGGCAGCGAAAACTGCATCGCTGTTGGTGCCCCAGTTTCGCTGCACAACGCACAACTCGGCAGCGAATATCAATTCGCTGCAGGAAGTTCAGTCGCGGAAGCGAAACATAATTTCGCTGCGCAACACACAAATCGGCAGCAAATATCAATTCGCTGCAGTAGGTTCAATTGCGGCAGCGAAACAGAATTTCGCTGCGCAACACACAAATCGGCAGCGAATTGATAGGTTCCGTTGCGGCAGCGAAACAGAATTTTGCTGCGCAACACACAACTCGGAACCATCAATTTCAGCACATAGTTCTTCAACAAAATTCCAGCAATAACATCACAGCAGAACACATTAAATTCCAGCACTAACATCACAACAGAACACATTAAATTCCAGCAAGAACATCACAACAGAACACATTAAATTCCAGCACTAACATCACAGCAGAACACATTAATTGCAGCAACAATCATCACAACAAAACACATTAATTCCAGCAGCAACATCACAACAAAACACATTCATTCCAGCAGAACACACACACATGCATGCTGGCCTACCCCATAGTTAAAGCCAGCTTCTACCATAATTGTTAGATGTTCTGAAATTGACTTTATTTCACTTCTGTTTGCTAGATGTCCTAGTTAATTTCAGTTTCCCCCATAGTTGGCTTAGGTCTTAGATCAATTTTTCTTAGGGTTTTTCTTCTTCATTTTCGTTTTTGATCTTAAGGGGGAGAGGAAAGGGAGTTCCATGACCCATACCTTCTGATTTTAACCAAGTTTGAGGAAGGTTTGACACTATTATTTTCTCTTCAGCTGCTGGTTCTCCTCCTTCTTCTTCCTCTCACGTTTTCCAGCTCTCTTTTTCCTCTCCTCTATGCAGCTGCCCACTCCTCTCTCAAGGTCTCATCTCTCCCTCACAAGCTCACAAGACACTCTACTAGTTTGATTCACGTTTTTGATGTGAAAGGGGAAGGGAAGAATGACATGCAGCTGCTGGTTTGGGAAGAAGATGGGTCATTCTCTCTCCCCTCTTTGTATTTATAGTACCCATCAAATGAATTAGGTTGTTTGGGGGTGGGTTTAGGTGTGTCCTTATCCTTGTTTGGTTTATCTAAAACCAGTTTTACCCCTCCCTCCCAGCTGTGCGTCACTGTTGATTGAGAAATCGGCAGCCGAAAACTGCGTCGCTGCCGATTTCTGCATCGACAGCGAAATCTGCGTCGCTGCCGATTTCTACATCGGCAGCGAAAACTGCGTCGCTGCCCAATCCAGAATCGGCAGCGAAAACTGCGTCGCTGCCCAATCCAGAATCGACAGCGAAAACTGAGTCCCTGCCGATTTCTGCATCGGCAGCGAAAACTGCGTCGCTGCCGATTTCTTCATCGGCAGCGAAAACTGCATTCATCACCATCTTTCTCTCTCTCTTTCTCTTTAAATATATATATATATATATATAGACATATATATATATTTTCGTTTGGGTGTTTACACAACTGAATTTTGGCAACCGGGGCATCCATGTCGGAATGCCGCGAAACTCATCGAGTCAAAGCGTTTGGCCCTTTGCGGAAGAAGTCTGATCTAGAAAAAGTAGCACAAGCATACATGCTCAAGAGGGGTCACCCGAAATTCAAAGGCAACTGAATTTCGGCAACCGGGCCATCGAAGTCGGAATGCCGCGAAACTCACCGAGTCAAAGCGTTTTGCTGTTTAAGGAAAGAAGTGTGATGTAGAACAAGTAGCAGAAGCATACATGCTCAAGAGGGATCACCCGAAATTCAAAGGCAACTTAATTTTGGCAACCGGGGCATCGACGTTGGAATGCCGCGAAACTCACCGAGTCAAAGCGTTTCGCTGTTTAAGGAAGGAAGTTTGATGTAGAACAAGTAGCAGAAGCATACATGCTCAAGAGGGATCACCCGAAATTCAAAGGCAACTTAATTTCGGCAACCGGGGCATCGAAGTTGGAATGCCGCGAAACTCACTGAGTCAAAGCGTTTCGCTGTTTAAGGAAGGAAGTGTGATGTAGAACAAGTAGGAGAAGCATACATGCTCAAGAGGGATCACCCGAAATTCAAAGGCAACTGAATTTCGGCAACCGGGGAATCCAAGTCGGAATGCCGCGAAACTCACCGATTCAAAGCGTTTCGCTGTTTGCGGAAAAGAGTGTGATGTAGAACAAGTAGCAGAAGCATACATGCTCAAGAGGGATCACCCGAAATTCAAAGGCAACTGAATTTCGGCAACCGGGGAATCCAAGTCGGAATGCCACAAAACTCATCGAGTCAAAGCATTACGCCCTTTGCGGAAGGAAGTGTGGTGGAGAACAAGTAGCAGAAGCATACATGCTTAAGAGGAATCACCCGAAATTCAAAGGCAACTGAATTTTGGCAACCAGGGCATCGAAGTCGGAATGCCCCGAAACTCACCGAGTCAAAGCGTTTCGCTGTTTAAGGAAGGAAGTGTGATGTAGAACAAGTAGCAGAAGCATACTTGCTCAAGAGGGATCACCCAAAATTCAAAGGCAACTGAATTTCGGCAACCGAGGAATCCAAGTCGGAATGCCGCGAAACTCATCGAGTCAAAGCGTTTCGCTCTTTGCTGAAGAGATTGTGATGTAGAACAAGTAGCACAAGCATACATGCTCAAGAGGGATCACCCAAAATTCAAAGGCAACTGAATTTCGGCAACCGGTGCATCCAATTCAGAATGCCGCAAAATTCGTCGAGTCAAAGCCTTACGCCCTTTGCGGAAGGAAGTGTGGTGGAGAACAAGTAGCAGAAGCATACATGCTCAATAGGGATCACCCGAAATTCAAAGGCAACTTAATTTCGGCAACCGGGGCTTCGAAGTCGGAATGCCGTAAAACTCACCGAGTCAAAGCGTTTGGCCCTTTGTGGAAGAAGTCTGATCTAGAACAAGTAGCAGAAGCATACATGCTCAAGAGGGATCACCCGAAATTCAAAGGCAACTAAATTTCGGCAACCGGGGAATCCAAGTTGGAATGCCGCGAAACTCACCGATTCAAAGCGTTTCGCTGTTTGCGGAAAAGAGTGTGATGTAGAACAAGTAGCAGAAGCATACATGCTCAAGAGGGATCACCCGAAATTCAAAGGCAACTGAATTTCGGCAACCGGGGAATCCAAGTCGGAATGCAGCATAACTCATCGAGTCAAAGCATTACGCCCTTTGCGGAAGGAAGTGTGGTGCAGAACAAGTAGCAGAAGCATACATGCTTAAGAGGAATCACCCGAAATTCAAAGGCAACTGAATTTCGGCAACCGGGGCATCGAAGTCGGAATGCCGCGAAACTCACCGAGTTAACGCGTTTCGTTGTTTGCGGAAGAGAATGTGATGTAGAACAAGTAGCAGAAGCATACATGCTCAAGAGGAATCACCAGAAATTTAGAGGCAACTGAATTTCGGCAACCGGGGCATCGAAGTCAGAATGGCGCGAAACTCACCGAGTCAAAGCATTTCGCTGTTTAAGAAGGAAGTGTGATGTAGAACAAGTAGCAGAAGCATACATGCTCAAGAGGGATCACCCGAAATTCAAAGGCAACTGAATTTCGGCAACCGGGGCATCGAAGTCGGAATGCCGCGAAACTCACCGAGTCAAAGCGTTTCGCTGTTTAAAGAAGGAAGTGTGATGTAGAACAAGTAGCAGAAGCATACATGCTCAAGAGGGATCACCTGAAATTCAAAGGCAACTGAATTTCGGCAACTGGGGCATCCAAGTCGGAATGCCCCGAACCTCACCGAGTCAAAGCGTTTGGCCCTTTGCGGAAGAAGTCTGATCTAGAAGAAGTAGCAGAAGCATACATGCTCAAGAGGGATCACCCGAAATTCAAAGGCAACTGAATTTCGGCAATCCGGGAATCCAAGTCGGAATGCCGCGAAACTCACCGAGTCAAAGCGTTTCGATGTTTAAGGAAGGAAGTTTGATGTAGAACAAGTAGCAGAAGCATACATGCTCAAGAGGGATCACCCGAAATTCAAAGGCAACTGAATTTCGGCAATCGGGGAACCCAAGTCGGAATGCCGCGAAACTCACCCAGTCAAAGCGTTTCGCTGTTTAACGAAAGTAGTGTGATGTAGAACAAGTAGCAGAAGCATACATGCTCAAGAGGGATCACCCGAAATTCAAAGGCAACTGAATTTCGGCAACCGGGGCATCGAAGTCGGAATGCCGCAAATCTC
>JAAWWB010002162.1:0-50000 GCA_018804465.1 Populus tomentosa
AAGGATTCAAAATTTGGTCAGTAATCCTTTAACTAGGAAGGTTTATATATTATTTTAAAGTATTTAGAGGAGGTTCATATAATTTAACAAATTAAGATAGGAAATTGCATTGTCAATCAATCAATGGTGGATATATGATGAGGTATTAGCCTTATATGATGGATGCAATGGAAGATTGAATTTATAAGATAAGTAAAGGATTGACTTGGAAATCTATGTGTGAAATGACTTAAGATTTATACTATTTATATTTCAAGCCTAATAGTTATGCTATTACATATTTATGACTTAAGGTTATTTTTTTATTATTAATTCTTAATAACAATAAGGATTTGAGTTAGTTTTTAAAGTACAAACAGGTTAACAAGGTAGATGGTTAGGAGAACAAGTTATCAAAAAGCGCAGAAAGTAACAAAAAAATGAGAACTTTTTTCAAAGATTAACAAAACATGTTATGTATGAAAATTTCATATATAAAATAAAATTATACACAGAATTGATATCAATTAAAATATGAGATTACAAAATCGCATTAAAATAGAGTAAAAAATGTTCAATTCAACAAAAATTATTTAAAATAGCAAAAAGGCTTAAGACAAGCTACTTTTAATATGGTCTTAAAGTTCTCTCGTAACTTGGAAATATATTGAAGCTCTTTTATTACATTCTTCCTCGATGCTCATTAATGCTTAAGACCAACCCATAAGGTATCCTTTGAAGTTTTAAGGGAAAATGCCTTTTCCATGTGGCTTCTAGCTTCTATGTCCATATGACTTGTAAAAATTCTTATATCTAATATTATTCTTTTAATTTTGGCTAATCTTTCTCTTAACATAGTTGTTTTAGCTTTATATGACTATAAGATCAATGAGAGTCTCTTCACAAAAAAGATTAGCTAGTGGTGTCTTCTTCTCATGATTTTTTTTTACAACACCATAAGTTCTTAAGCTTCTTCATAACTTATCTACAACTTTAGTGCAAATGGTATCTTGGCCTAATGATTTTCTGAATCCTTGGGATAGAATGTTGTCCACTAGTTGTTAGAGATGCTATATTTTGGTTGGTCGCTGAGAATATGCATTCATTGCTTTAAAAACTCTAAAATCTCTTTGACATTCCCTACTAGAGCTCTTTTTTTTTTTTTTAATCATCCTCAAAATCTACTTCTAGGCTAAACATCTTCCATGCAATTATAGGATCTAAAGAGCTATCAAGTCATTCAAAGTTTCATGGCAAGATAAAGGAAAACGATTTTTATTAGGAATGATTGGTACTTGAAACTAAATAAAAGTAAACTTAACTAATAGAAATGAATTACCTTTTGATTTGAATAAAAGGATTCCATAATAGTCTTCTTAGCACTCATAGACAAATCTTACTCAATCTCCAACATAGTGGATGGACCAACATAGCTAAGGGAAACAATTAGTTTTATAAGGGGATTATAACAACATTAGTATATACTTATAGATAAGAGCATCATCTTTTTCTTTTTCAACAATAATGTGCTTTAAAAATTGGTAACAGTAGAGTATGTCCACTCTTATCTTCACATGAGAAGGGGATTATAGCATCATTAGTATATACTTCTTTAATTTACCTTATGAAAGTTCCATTGATGTTAACTCCTGAGACTTCTTCCTCATTAATTTCATCTATGCTAAAATCACTAGTTGGGGAAGATTTTCCTTTTAGGATCACATCCAAATTGGCATGGCTATAATCAATGGTTAATGAACACACTCTTATAGGCTCTTTATAAACAATAAAAAGTAACTAGAAGTTTTAGATATCTATTTAAAAATGACGATGGTGATCTAGCTTTAGCTTGTGAAAGAGTAGTTAAAGGAATGCCTTTCGGAACTAGCACCTAAAAAATAAAAGTGACAATGGCTAAGTGCAAATGTTAGAGGAGTAAGAAAAAAGGAATTTATCAATAAAAATACTAACCTTTGGTCTTTTTTTTTTTTAACTTATAGATAAGAGCATTATCTTCTTCTTTTTTCAACAATAATATGATATAAATAATTGGTAGGTTGAGAGACTTTTATAGAAGGAGCCTTTATAGATTATGATGCTAACAAATAAGAAAATATATTAGAAGACAAGTTATCCAATAGGGTTTAATGAATAACTAAAGTATAAGGATTTCTCACCAAATCCTTTTTTGCTCAATTTCATAGCTAATCTACTAGCTAAATTTTTGGTAGGCCTCATCTTACTATCTTTTATAAAAGATTCTTCATTGTATAAAATTTTCTTAGCCATCTCTTTTAAAGAGTTTAAGATGACATATATATAGCTTTCTTGTACAATAGGAAAAACCTTAATTAATTTCCTAATATTAGCATAAAGTCTCTCACACTATAGAATCCAAAATTGTGTTTTGTTAACCATGTTACATATTTCACTTTCTTTAGAATTTTGAAACCATGAAATTCAATAAAAGTTTCCTTTTATCTTGAAAGGGTGGTCTTCACCTCTCACTTGGCATTCCTCTAATACCATTTATATATGATTTAACATAAAAGATCTTAGGACAATGGTCCTAACATTAGCCAAGGTCACCACTATATTTAACTAGACCTTATTTAATTTATAAGACCTAGAAAAAATTAAATATCTATATACCCAAAAGAGAAAAAATGCCACATGTTCTATCTAGAAGGAAATTTTGGTTCCTTTCTTCTCCTTCTTAAAAAGAACACTATATTTAGGAGTACTTACCAATAAATCTTCAAATTGACTTGTAATAAATTATAAGGATACATAAAGCTATGTAGCTAACCTTTTGGGTATAGGCTCCTATTAAAGTCCAATCATATAGAAATATAAGCATCCTATACTTAAATAAAAAGATGTTATTTGATTAGACTAAAAAATGATAAAGTTATCATATCTCCTTACTAGGTTTGGTGGTAATCCTATATAGTTGGATTACGTCAAAGATCTATTAGCATTTTCATTCTTTGTCAAAGTGTGGTTTTATTATCTTTATATATTGAGGTTTACATGATTTTTCTAGAATAGAAGCCTCTCTCTATATATCTAAGGCAAACAAGTTATCTTCTTCTTATATAATTTCTTCTTGATATTGCCCAAAGACATTTTTGAATTAATTTTTTTGGGGAAATGTTGATGATAAATAAGTAAGCATGATATATCAGTTTAATCACTCTTTCACTTATAAGAGAAGGGTTTTATTTTGCAGAGCTTAAAGATGTCATTTATATGTTTAAAGAAAGAAGGTTAAGGTTTATCTTTTTTTTTTTTTAAGAAATCTTTGGTTTCTTCAAATAAGGATTGGATTGAGGACTTTTTAAAGAAGATGAAAGAATAGGAAGTTAATTGATTGGATTGATAAATTAACTATAAATCAAAATTATAGTTATTATAATTGTAATATCATGCTGAAAAGCTAGAAAACATTTTATTTTGAAATTTCTTGAATGTATGATGTGTTAGATAGTGAAATATGGTGGACATTTTGGAAAAACAATTCTTGATTTTTCATGTCATTCATGGTTAATTTTTTGATTGATTGGATTGAAATATAGAAGGTAAATCAATATTCTTTCATTTATATTAAATAAAGAAATATGGATGCATTATTTATATCACATTTAAACTATTCATGTATCATGTGATTAAGAACAATATAGTTTATTGTTAGTTTTTAAGAAAAATAGTGAAGAAAGATAAAATTAACCATAAACCAGTAAAGAAGGGTGAATTCGAAAATCGTCTAGGAGATTAAGTTTCACATTAAGTGATTGATTAACCAAATCCTAAATGCTGAAACATTTAAATAAAGAAATATGGATGCATTATTTATATCACATTTAAACTATTCATGTTTCATGTGATTAAGAACAACATAGTTTATTGTTAGTTTTAAGAAAAATAGTGAAGAAAGATAAAATTGACCATAAACCAGTAAAGAAGGGTGAATTCAAAAATCATCTAGGAGATTAAGTTTCACATTAAGTGATTGATTAATCAAATCCTAAATGCCAAAACATTTGATGGAGAAGGGGGTTTCAAAGGGCAGAAAAGATAACTAGGACAAATCTAGGACCTTCCTAGAGCAATTTCAAACGTTATGGGTAAGTTGCATGCAAGAAAACAACAACCCTAGGTTAAGTTCTTGAGAAAAAATAAAGACATAATGAGTGACTCTTGTTCTCCCTTTTTCTTTCTTTTATGTCATTAACTCTCCTCCTTTAAGGGATGACAATTTTCTTCTCTCACCCCCCCTCTTTTTTTGGTTTATATCCCTCATTTATTCTTACCTTTTAGTCTAGTTCTCCCCTATTTGTTTCTTCCACTTTAGGTCTCCAATTCTCTCTTTTCTTTTTTGTCTGGGTTACCGACTCACTTTTTCTTTATTTAACTGCACTATTATTATTATACTCACCATAATGATTGTTTTTATATATAAAAATATGTTTCTCATGGTTTTACATTTAATCAAATCCTATATAAAAAAGAACTTAAGTTATGGATATTATAAATTGATATGAGCACATGTGACTATTATAAAGATGTGTGCAAGTAAATAAGTGCGAATTATGCTAGGATTAAGATTGTATAGTCTTTATATGTTATAGATTGTTTGTTTAAAATAATGATTTTATGTTTATGTGAGATTTTATCTCAATAAAAATATAAATAGATCATCCAATAGTTTAAAACAATAGCAAATCTCATATATATAATTTATTATACAATTTACTTATAATTTTATGTACTTATTGCTTTCTTTTACGTATGACAAATTTCTTTTACTTATAGATTTTATTAGTTATCTTACACTGCTTCAATTTGGGTCAAATCAAAAGTTAATTCTTAACACAAAAAATTTGTTCAAGCGTTTTAAGTGTGTTTTTTAGCTTAAAGAAAAACATTAATTGTTAAATAAAAAGTTAACACCTGAGTTTAATCAAATAAATCAAAAATTATATGTGCAAATAAATATTAAAAAGAGTCACTACCGCTAACTAAAAAATAAACTACAAATTCAAGAGATAAATAAAGAAAGTTGATCTCATGCCAAGAGGAGCTAATCAATTTTTTTATTTAATTATATGTCAATTTTTCTTATAAGAAAATTAATAATTTAAATTTCATTGAAAGTAATTTGCTTGTATAATTCCTTCTTTTCTTATAAATCTAATTTTCACTAAAAAAATATAGTTTTGTTTTTCATTATATGCTTTATTTGATAAAAATTGAAAGCAATTGGAATAATTATCAAAAACAAATTTGGATGATTTAAAATAATGATAAAAAAGGTATCTTTTAAATTGAAACCTCTTCATCTTATTAATGAGCTTCTTCTTTTTTACCATAGTACCTATTTTGTTTTTTTAAAAAAGCATATCAGAATCATAAAACACAAGTTTTAATAAAAAAAAAATTTGATATTCTTGTCATGAATATATTAAAAAAATATAAGAATAATACATTGCTTGAGCGATTCCACAATGAACTTTTTAGAGTCTATTTTTTTAATTATACAATAATAAAAATAGACATGCGTAGAAAAGTCAATGAATAAAATTTAAAAACAAAATCATGAAAGAATGTATAAAAAAAGCACTCACTAATATTATAAAAAGAACACTATAGTCTTAGTTGAAATCCAAGTAAAAATAAAACAGTATTTAATAAAAAGATGCCCTTGATATATTTTAAAGTAATTTATTTAAATTAAATTTAATTAAAATAGAATGAAAAAGCCATAAAGACCTCAACAAAAAGAGGTCATGTAATTGGGCTTGAGTGGGCCAACACACTTGGCCCATAACAAAGGAGGCCAAGTCCTCATGGCCATCTTTAAGAAAAACAAATAAGAGAACGATGTGGCGTCTATAGTAGTAAATGATGCACCATTTACTAGTGGGCTTTAGGCCATTTGATGTGACTAGAAAGTTAGGTCCCTATTTATTAGACAAAAAAAATTCAACCCATTTTTTACTTGAAAATACGAAAGAAACACCTTATAAACCTCCACAAACCAATATATAACCTCTAACAAACCCTTTATTTGTCAAAAAACCAAAACATCATCCTGAATATAAATAAAGATCCAAAGATCTTATCTATTTTTTCTAGCAAGATCAAGCGTAAGAAACATCTCAATAAAACTCCTCTCATCAAATAAAATTCATTGACATAATGATCAGTTTTTTTATTTTCAAAATATTATTGACTGATAACTTTTTCTCATGTCCCTCATTTTCCTTTGATTTCTCTCTTATCGCAAACCCAATGACTAAAACGTGAAAAAAATAGTTTTGGACCGAACCATAAAATGTTAAAACTAAAGGAAACATATGAGGAGTTAATGGAGAATATGTGCATAAATGACGCAACCATATTATTTGATAGTTTTATCCATATTTACCTGGTATTTTGCCTATGTTTTATATATAAAATGTCTTGATATTCTTTGTTTTATATTTTTAAGGTACTTTTGGATGTAAGATTAAAAAAAAAAGTAAATTAGATATAATTCAAACCATGTTCCATCCCGTGTCGAATGTTGGCAGATTTGACCGCCGATCGATGTTTTGTGCAGAGCCTAAGCTCTAGAGGTCGAAATGAAGTGATTTCAGTAAAATTAAAAAATAAATAAATAAAAGATAATTGAGATAATTCATACCTTTCGACTTATAAATTCTACCAACAAACAAGTTTTGTGAAGAAACAAGTTCAATTCACTTCCCAAGCATCCAAACCGACATCCAAGTCTTTATTTGGGAAATTTAACTTCTCTAAGTTCAAAGTCAAAGCTTGAAGATTTTATGTAAGACTGTTTTTTTTAAAAAAAAAAATAGTTGTTGCACTACTTAAATGTAAATTGTCTATTTAAAAAAGGAATAATTTGTAGAGAAGTAGGGATTAAGGTTTCCTATCAAATAAAAAGAAAGAGAAAAAGGAAAGGAAAGGCAGCCAGAAAGAGAGAAAAAACTCCACCCTTTCCTCCTATACCTGAAATCATGTATTCATCTTTTCTTTTTTTTAGTTTTTTGATAGATATGCAAGGCTAAGTTCTTTTTCTTGATTACATGGACACAAAAACCTTCAGATTTCAAGATCTGTAAGATCTATTTTACCTTTTCTTTTAAGTTTATATGATGAGTATATTTGTTTTCCTATAATTATTTCCTATGATTGTTTAGTTTGATTATTAGAGCGAACTCTAAGTTATTATTTTAACCAATTTATTGTTAAGTTTGCTATCAAAACCGAAATTGTGATATCTAAACTTGTAAAACAACTAAGTTTAATAATTATGGCGAATCTATGTTATTAATCTTAGAAAAAATATTCAATTAAATCAAACATAGACTGCAGATAGTTATATTATCTAGATTTATCATCATATCTAGTTTTTAAGGCTACCATTGAATTAAATAACTAGTGCAGACACTGTGGTTGTTTAATAGTTAGGGTTAGTTACACTGCATATCGGTTAACTAAAGATAAATATTCAGAATATAAATTGACGTATCGTTTCAATGATCAGTTCTGATTTTCATAGGTGAACGTTTACTTGAGACCAAGGTTTTTTTTTTTAATAAGTTTTAAATTTATTTAATTCAGCTTGCTTGTTTTATTCTGTTTATCATAGCATAACCTTGATAACCTTAAACCCTTTCAATTTCATATCATCTAGCGTAAAAACTTGAATTAAACCTTTCTCATGTGATTAACCTTTTATTTGTGCTCTACTATCTTGTTTATTTAAGTTAAAATAATTAATTTATGTGACCGTGACATTGAAATAATAAAAATAAAATTCTTCACCCAAATTTCAAATGAGCCACATTTTTTTTAGCTTGGTCATTTCTCTTTTAATTGTGTTTTTGCGCTGCAAATTCAAACTTTATCTCATTAAATCGGCCTTTAATCAAGTTTGAAAATCCGACTGAAACCTTGAACTTCTGAGAATATATAAATAGAAAAGACCATAAAAAAAAAGATAATAAATGACTTATGCAAAGTTACAATAAAAAAAGTTTGAGGATAAAAAAAAATATTAATATAATCCACAATGAACTATAAAAAGATTAGTAGTAAAATCATCATATCTTTTAGTATTTCTTGTAATTATAATTTACATGTTTTTTTTTTATGTTTTAATAAAGTTATTAACTCTACATTTCATTTGATTAGCGAGATTAATCAAGATTAAGTTTTTAATTATAATTTTTCTTTGTTGGAAAAAGAAAGGAAAAATGGTAGCATATTAACTAAAGAATTAATTATCAATCAACAAAAATAAGACATTTCAATGAGAATAATTGAAGGAAAAAATAGATTGATTCGTGTACCATGCCAAAGTTGACAACCCTAACTGATTTTTATTTTATTTTTTAATATCCCAGGGTGGTCTTAAATTCAAATCCATTAATACAAGAAAGTGTTTTTAATAATTATGAGGTAGTAATACTACAAGGCGATCTTAAACGCTACCTGTTCATTCAGCCATGAACGCTTCTTCCCTTTACTACAACCAGCTTCATCCTTTTTTCTCTTTTTTTCTTTTTATGAGAGCTTCATCTCTTCATCCTTTTTAAACAAGGAAAATCAGCTTGCAACTTGCAAGTCAGCAAATAACAAATGGAAATCTATCCTTTTAAGTTTCTTCCATACCACCCATATACTTTACCATCAAAGAATAATATTATCTTACAACCATGAAACGGGCAGTCAATTCACCATTACATCTTACGTGTCCTCTAAGGAATTTGTTTTTTTCGAAATACGTAGGGAATTAAGGACGAAAATGCCTACAATGCTACAACAAAAAGAAAGCTTCACAGCCGTACAATAAATAAACCCAAATGAGAGGGGAAAGAACACAAAAGATTAGCTTTGAACAGTCATTCAACAAAAAGCTCCAAGGTGCTTCATCTTTGACCAAAGAGATTTGAAATGACAAAGCACATAATGATCTTGAATAGAGTGATCATGTTTAAGTTTTAAAGCAGCAGAAGAATGGTGATGAGCATAGCCAAATTGGACAGGAAGATGCACGCACCAATCTTGGGCAGCCCATTTGGAGGTCCCGGTGGTACTGCTGCAGCTCCACCCCCTGGAACTGAGGCACTTGCTGGAACTGGGGCAATTGCTCTATTAGAGGGCAAGGGTCCCTCCTCAACATCAGATGGAGTTAACGCTGGGTTTGGAGGCTCAGCTGGGGGCATGGCACCAGGTGGGATTAGCTGCATGAGAGCGCCAGGCTGAGCAGGGCTCATGTAAGGAGGTAAACTACCGTTACTGCCCAAGCATCGGTTCCCTGCAATAAAATGGAGCAATGTGTTACTAAATGGCAAACAGATATCACTACATGTCTGGTGGATAAATTTATTATGGAATTTCCCTAAAATCTGAAATGAGACTTCCACAAATAATGGCTGTTAAATATACTCTCAAGTCATATTGTATGATCCTAACCTGATTTCTACATGTAATATGCGAATCTATTTTTCTCAGCCTAGTACAGTATGAAATTAAACTGACATTTTCATGAGAACAAGATCATCTAAGGAATAATTTGTCCAGAACATAAAACTTCGTCCAGGATTCACCCTGTATTGTTGCATATAAACTAGAAACATCAGTGACTTACTCTTGTATCTGGCAGAAGTCAGAGGGAATTCTGTGATAACACCGCTGATGTTGGCTCCCATGACGTAGGAGTTAATTTCAACTGTTGAATCTGAGAAGAAGTCCCATGCCTGAGATACAAACTCATTGCTGAAAGTTTCCACATAAACTGAGAGCCCATGCGATTGCAGCTTTGGCACAACATTTGTGACACCAATGAGGAATGAAGAACTTTCAGGAAAGACAGAGGCCTTGCTGATGACCACGGAATTAGCAAAGTCTTTGATGTCCTTCAGTGCAGCATCTTGAGCATCTTGAATATCCTCTTCAATCCGGTACACAGGCTCATAATTGTTTTTGTCCCTAAATTTCATTAGAACTGAGCTGTTGGTGGACTCAATCATAACTTTCTTGGAAGTTGGATCATCATAACCAGCTTTGCTCAAGACATCAAGTACTTTGTCAGTAACGGGCAGTCCCTCTTTCTCTATAAGATAGGCTGCATTCTGAAACGAACAGAACAGACAACAAACATCAGTCAGGGTGGGAGCAACCTTCATTTTTTCTACCGAGCTGCATGAAATGTGGAAAAAAAAAAATCACATATTCTTCTTTTTTATGGCTGCTGTTGAAGACCTTATTCTATTATTCTATGAGAGAAATCCTCAGGCGTGCAATTATAGCTCAAAGGTCTGTACTAAGCATGTGAGCTACTCATGAGACTAGAAGCATGGCAGGAAGTTACGCCAAAGGATGCGGTTAATACAACCACAGGAACCAATGTCATCTTTATTGCTACAAAAGAAATGAAAATGCAGATTGCTAGCAGATGAGATATCTGAAATGAGCAACCATTGAATATGATGGTCTATTAAGTTTCATCAACCATGGAAACTAATACCATGTGTGAAATGGTTTCCAAGTTGGGGAAGAAACATAAAAGAGATAACATGTTCCACTGACAGAACTAACCAATTAAGCACTGCTTTTGTTTACTAATAAGGTGTAGTGTGATGATAAATTTGATTTTGATAACATGTTTTGCATCCAGCAGGAAAAAATGTAAAATTTCAACAAACAATCAAAGGAATATTAAGTGCAAGCAGTTTATGCAAGTTCAGAGTAAAAAAGCAGCAAATGCTATAGCAGGAATCAGATGATTCAAACAAAGGATCATGTACGAGTAATGTGAGCTTAGCAAAAACTCACCTCAATGCTAATCAAGACACCAGAAAGCGAGCTAGTGTTCTTTGCCAATGCTAAGAAATCAGACAATGTTAGAAACTTCCCTGAATTTCTGAAATTGGGATTCCGTATCAATTCAAATTTTGAATATGGATTGGAAATCACCGCTACAATGAAAAAAGAAACGGATCAATACAAAATCATTATCTTCAATGAAAACATTTTGACAATCATACATCCACAAAGAAACATAATATGGAATTCAAACAACAACAACTTGATTACAAAGCAGAATTTAGAGTTCGGCAGGAGTTAAAAAAAAAAGAGCAGAGGAATATTTCTGTTCCTTTTCTCACAAAATTCTACCTTTGAAAATGTAAAGAGAGCAAAATCAAAAGAATGGTGCCAGGCAAAGGACATTTGCGTTTAGTATTGTTCCAAGAATTGTACTCTCTGTAATTGTTTTGATGTATTTATTCTCAAATCTCAAGTGGTGGGAATAGCTGGTTATGAGATCTTGTCTTGTGACTCCCACGACCAAGACATCATTTCCTTTGAGCCCTAGATGGATGTGTTTTTTTGGCTGGCAACTCTTTATTTGTCTTCCTCAATGTCCTAAATTATTTTAACTTTGTGATCCAGTAATGAGCATTCTATTTTAGCAGAATGTGAGGAATGAGTAATGCCCCCCCATGTAATTGTTTGTTTATAGGCCAAACTTTTTCCCGCACTAAAAGGAAAAAAAATTATAAAAAAAGTCATGTTTTATTGGGAAGGGGGTGCAACAGAAGATTGAAAAAGCAAAGAAGTAAAAGGCAACCAGTTTGAACTTACGAGTTAAGTTCTGAATCTCACTCCATGCTAAGCTAAAGGTGAATATCCCATTGCCTGCCTTAATCTGTGGAATAATCCGTGAACGATTGCTGTAACTTGATTGGGCAACTGTTGTACTATCATAAAGATTTATAGAGCCTAAGCAAAATGGTATCCCGTCTTTTGATATTTGAACAGGGCAATCGATAACATCAGCACCATCTAAAATAGCTTTCTGGTAAGCCAAATCAGTGCAACCAGGGTAGTCTCCGCTTGCACCATTTTTTGAGATGACCAAAAGGTTCACTGAACCATGAGAAAAGGAGCAAGGAAGAGGTAAGTACAAATGTTCAAAAAATGCAATATCCTTTGAAGTTAAATCTCATATAAAAAGAATCAGAAAATAATTTTGCACCTTGAGGTGTAACATTCTTGCCTAGACCAGAAAAACATTCTGCAATACAGAAGGAGAAATCAGAATCTCAAATTATTTATTCTCCGGATTAGGAGAAAAATCCAGACAGAACTTAAGCATTATAATCTTTAACTCCAACTGAAAGATTACAGCTAGGATAAGAAGAGAAATTGTCTCAATGGTTCTATGAGTCAATGATAACAGCAGTCACAGTACTAAACCTTTTAAGTTCGACCAAAATTTGAATCATGCAGTGATAAGGAATCAAGTATCAAGCATGTTCTGACATGAGAAGCTAGAAGTAGCAACAGTTGAAAGTTAAATGATGGTAGGCAAGCTAACAACTGCTCCCATAAAGAAATTACTGCCAAATGTCCACTTATTTAAGTTGAAAAATACTAGATTGAACCAAAAGTTCACGGTTTGTTCAGATCCATGATGCTTAAAGAGAAGGATTACAGCTTACCAATAGTCGCAGAAGGAGTTACTGGAAAGTCAGAGAGCACGCCATCAACAGAGAAGTCAACATTGTCAACAAAATTGAGATACTCGGTTACAGGATCATAACTGTAATTGTAACTCAGTGGAACGTCATTATAAAAATCTGATACAAAAACCTCTAGCCCTGCCTTGTGTGCATCCGAGACAATAGAAGTATGAGGTTGTAAGTAAGTACTTGCATCTAAAGGCCATATGTATGACTTAGGGATAAGAATTCCAGATGCAAATGTCTTGATGAAAGTAAAGTTGTTTGAGAGAGAACCATACGTCTCATTTGTTGATGGCTCGATGACATTTAGTTCCAGAAACCGGAAGACCAGTTTTGTTATATTTAGGTTAAATCTCTTAACAACACCTCTCAAGAAACCCACTTCTGGTGATGAGAGATGATTAATGACAACCCTTCTGGATAGAGACAGTACACGGTTTCTCATACTCAAATTGTGCTGTTTGAAGAATGCATCATGCTGCAAAAGTATCAGAACAAAAAGATTTGGTTGAAATAATAGATGGTAGTGCACGTTCCACTGAATTAAAGGGAAGGGAAGAACAGCAACAGCTGTAAAGAAGGCTTCATGTTAATAAGTTCATAGAAGGTACTGGTGTAAGATAAAACAGAAATTATATTGCTCCTCTACCTGAATATTCAACCATAAGCCTCGTGGTTTTAAGTTAGCCACATCCTCAACAGTTTGGATGGGATACATGTTATCAAACTTTTCACTCCGAGAATAGATTCCCTGAATCACTGTCAAGGAAAAACAATGTCAGAATCAGAAGTTCAAGGCAGGAATTGAGGAGTTAAGATCCACACAGACTGGTATGCTAAGAAAATTTTCAGAGTCAATCTCATGAAGATCAAATTAGATAAAATCTCCTTCGGAGATTAATGAGTCGGTCCCTATCAGTAAAATCTGAAGATCAACAATGGCGTATCCAAATCCAAAAACAAAACAACCCCCCATTGGTTTTTTCTTCAAATATTTGATTGAAGCATGCTATCTGCAATAAAAACTCTCAGTGTCTCTAAATGACCTGATGTTATTAACTGTCTTTCATGCTTGATCATTACTAACTATCACTTACACATCAAGCAAACTTCACAAACAGAAGGACTATAACAACAACAATAAATAATAAGAATGGAGAATAAACAGCTTGTACTTTTGTGTTATTCTGATGCAAATAAAAGGGGTAAGGTCTTGAGTTTGACTCCCGCCTTTGTCAATTCATTGCTAATTTCAACAAAAAATGAAATGAAGGAAATGGCAGCTGATTCAATTGATTCATGCAAATTTTTAGCAATCAACAATAAGAAAATCTGGATATTTCAAATGATCACTTCATGTAATAATAATACTTTACAAGAAGTATAGAAATAAACAGACTACCAAAAAATGACCAATAACCATATGAAGCAAGTTGCTGAAGTCTTAGCCAAACTCACAGAATACAGGTGACAATTCATTGAGAGTGAAATCCACTGTGAACCATCCTCGGTTAGGAATTCCATTAACTAGGTACAACTTATCCTTATTTTGCTTAACTTGTGCAATGCTAGTAGAATTTTCAAGCCTGAGATCAGGGGCACAAATCCCCTCACCATCTTTAGTTAACTGCACATCACACCATAGGACAACATCCGGCAAACTTGTAAACATTGCAAACTGGAAAGCAGCTGAGCTAGAATCCGGAAATAATCCTGAAAACCCGCCACGTGCTATGACTAAAGGGTGATTTCCTGCAGAATGAAATTAATTAGTGAGCTTTTTTCATTATAAGGTCGATTGACTCTACTCAAATGTGTTATAGGGTCATATTTTTATCCATGCAAATTTACTGCAACACAGGTTGCAAGTTCACTAACCAAAAATTGTTATTGCAACACAAATTACATCAAATTATTTTGTGAGCATATAAGAATTAGTTAAGTTGCAAGTTCAACATTTTTTGGGTATTCATAATAGAAATATTTTGGAAAGCACTGAGAATCTTATGAGTAGCCATTTTTCTTTTAAGGAATTTTATTGACCAACATTTTTTTTTTTTTTTTTTTGGTCAATTTTCTCAACAAACTCAGATTTATAGAAACCTCCGGTTTTTGGAAAGCCAGGTTCAAGCAAATTAACTATCACATAAAAAAAAAGACTTATCAGAACTAAGAGTGTGGGGAATTGTAAAAATACAAATGAAAAACCACCCACAACACCAATATCATAAAGCCTGTAATTCATGAAAAAGAAATGCATGCACTTTTTTTTTGAGTGTGTACAATGAACTGAACTGGTAGGAATTTCATATAAATTGAAGGTTTTCCATAAATGACATGATGTGATTTCTCCAAGAAAAGAAAAAAATTCAAGAATTCATTTTGCATAAGCCCATGATGAAATCAAAATCAGCTTTCGAAAAAGAATCAATTTTAATCTTTGAATTTAAAGTAATCTTCAAGGCCCAATACAAACAAGTGATCTTATTCTAGAAATAGTAACCATGTTGTTCCTTGCTATTTTCTTAACTAAAGCTTATTTAAAACGGTGTTTAACGATCTAGGATACCATAAATAAAATTATCACAAATTCTACTAATTACTCATTTACCATAAATCAAATGTTAAAAAAAAAGGTAAAATATTGCATCTCTTGTATATTTTCAATATTTATTTAAGGCCAAATCTTCAAAGACGGAAAACAAACTTCCCTACAAATGCAACTAGCTACTAAGCTGTAATTCTAAAATAGAAAATCGAGCATCACATGCATTTTCCTAGCAAACAAACACGAAATCTAGAGGGAGAGAGAAATCTGAGTGCGTGGTAGTGAGAGAAAAGCAAAGACAGACCGGTGAGTGTTTTCCAGGTACTAGCAGATCCCTGAGCAGAGACAACAACCACCAATGACTGAAGTAGTAGCACAGCTAGTAGAGGAGTGAAGAACGAGCGTAAGTTACACATTGCCGGAAAATCTAGCGACTTGTTGGAGGAGCCTAAGCAAAACTCCGGCCAATATATATATATAGACAGAGACACCGACCATTAATCTTACTAAAACAAATATATCAGATAATATGTGGTAAATTAACAATTGAGTTGGACTAGAGATCCCTATCTGCCCCATCAGTGATGGAATCGGGATGGCTCGAGCCACTAGTAAAAGGTGACAAGTGCTGGTTGGAAGACAGCTAGAATGGCGTCCACACCATGAGCACGAACAATCTGGCAACAGTCCACTTGTCATGATATGATTGGAGGGCGCATTGAGGAAAGCAAAACGCGTAGAATGGTTCTCCTATTTTAGGAGAAGGTGACTTGTCAGCACGCAAAGAGAAAACAATAAAACATCCACGAACGACGATATTGGGAAAAGATGATGGTGAACCAATTGGCAGCAATAGTTTACATTTAGGAGTCAATAAATAGACTTATCATTTTGGCATGACTATTTTAATAATGACCCATTGTTTTTTTAATAATAATTATATCTCCAATTTTTAAATTTATTTACTAATTCTTTGTTTTATATATATTGTGGTTTTCTTGGGTTTTTAATAGAAAATGTATATATATATAAAAAAAAAAACTAAGCCTAGAGATCTTTTCATTATACACGCATATATTGTGCATCCTTATACAAATTATTATTAATTAAATCTCTAATTTGTTTTTTGTTTTTTTTACCATTTTTTTTTTTAGCAAGGTTGATAATCAATTGTTTCAAAATTGTTAACAAAGGCAAACTTAAAGGATAAAAGACTAAAGGAAAAATAGGTGTTGTTTTTATTGATCTTTAGATAATACATTTATGATTATATATATGTTTTGACGATAATAATAATATCAAAATTATACAAATAATATGCTTGGTTGAGAATAAACTTTAAACTTGTTTTATATGAAGAATACATCAACAAGCATGGATTATGTCCAAGAAGGAAGCAAAACGAAGTATTTATTTTAGTGCTCATGTGTAAATTTTTATATACTACTTGAAAGCACTAATTAAAATGAATTCATACATTTCACTTCTCATATATTTTAAAAGGATTGATAAAACAGTTCTAAGAATTCATCAGGTTTAAAACTATCAAAACTAGAATTATGCGTGAACTAGTTGATCATTTGATGATACCAAATGAACTAGTCGACTGCTTGTTCATTAGGGATGAACACATAAAATTTTATAGAAACTGGTCGATCGCTTCAGCTATCAGTGGGTTCTAACAACTAGTTTCTTTTGAAGACTTATAAATAGCTTCATTCTTGCAAAAATATAAGAGAATTCCCAACATACAATATATAGAGACTATTTCAAAAGCAAAACTAGCTAGAAAATCATCAATCCTAACATACTATAATGTTATGCTAAATTGAACCTTCATATTCTAACACAAGAGTATAAATTCTCACTACACTTAAACACTTTCATACTTTCTAAGTGTTATTTAGTGAGTTATAGACATTATAGTTTTCAATTGTATTATCTACTCTTTGAAATAGTGTTGTTACATTTCAAACAATTGTAAACCTTCAAAAGTTTAGGTGAAAAACTCTTAGTCATTGATGAAAAAAGGGCTTAACAAGGGTTCATCAAGGACATTGTAATCTCTAGCATGGATTAGAAAAGAATATAATACTCAAGATCGGTTTAGTGCTTGAGGTGTGGATGTAAGCTTTTTAAACTACATTAAAAATCACTTCCTTATCCTTTTACTTTATGCAATTTAATTATATTATTGGTTAATTGTGTTTAATTTTTTTTAATTAATTGCAATATTTGTTAATAGTAGTGGAACACCTAATTCATCCATATTAAGTATTATTGTTGTCTTAATCCTATAACAACAATTGATATTAGAGCATGGTTCTTATTTATATAAGTTTGCTCAGACTTTAAGTAGAATTGCAACCATTAGTTTTAATGTACAAAATGAAGGATCATCAACCTCTAGGCCACTTTTCTTTGATGGTAATGACTATGCCTACTGGAAAACTATGATAATTATACATCTTCAATCCATTGATTATGATTTATATTTATCTATAAAGAATGGACCTCATAAACATACTAGGACCGAAAATTGTGTAACAATTCCTAAGGATATGAGTGAGTAGATGGATGGTGATAAAAATCACTTTCTATGAATACTAAAGCTTTGAATACTTTGTATAGTGCATTAAGTAAAAGTAACTTTAATAGATTCACATCTTGCAAAAATGCTAGGGATATATGACATGCTTTAGAAATAACACATGAAGAAACTAACCAGGTTAAAAAATCCAAAATAGAAATGTTAGTTCATCAATATGAATTATTCAAAATGCTTTTAAATGAATTCATAACTGGTATGTTTACTAGAATGACAACTATGACTAATATTTTGTATGATCTTGGTAGGAATAATATGAATTCTAATATCATGAGCAAAACTCTTATGTCCTTACTGAAGACTTGTGACCTAAAGGTGATGGCTATTCAAAAAGCTAATGATCTCATCAAACTTCCATTGGAATAGCTCATCGATTCTTTGATGACATATGAAATAATAATGGAAAAGCAAGAGCAAAAAGAAAAACTAAAGAAGCATTCAAAAATCATACATCATATTGATGATGATGATGATAAAAAAGAAATTGAAAAAGATATTTATTTGATCACAAGACAATTCTGAAGCTTTCTAAGGAAGAAGCAAGGAAATAAAAGATTAATAAACTTCAAGAAAAAAGAAAACAAAGAGGAACCTAGTAGAGAGCAATGAAGGTCCTTCAAATGCAACAAGATGAGATATATCAAGGTAGATTATTCTATTCTTCAAAACAAGAAGAAAAGTTCTCATCACAAGAAGGCAATGAAAACAAGTTGGAGTGACGATTCAGATTTTAGCTTAAGCAATGAGGAAGAGCATGTTGCAAACATGTGTTTCATAGGAATTGAGAACAATAATGAGATACTTTCTTCAGATTATGAACCAGAACTCTATTATAATAAATTGTGTGATGCTTTTGAGAAATTGTATGATGAATTCTAAAGTTAGGTTCAAGTATAGTTTATTAAAAAAGATTTATGCATTTTCACTTATTGAGAAAGATACATTAGAAAAAAAAAAAGAAGCATGCATTATAGTTGATGATTGTAATAAGATGAACCAACTTGAAAAGGAAAATAAGGTTTTAAAAGAAAATGTTGAAAAGATAAACATTACATTAGGAAAATTCACTCAAGTTTCTAAGATTTTGGAAACAATGTTTGGCTTGTCAAAAATGTGTTTTCAACAAAAAAAGGTTAGGCTACCAACCCAAAAAGAAGCAAAAGTATTTGAAAAATTACTTCGTCAAAGCCAAACAATCACATAACTCAAACCATGGGTCATTTCATTTATACATGTTCTATTAAGAAGGACAAGAGTTATAATATGACTTGGTTCTAAAAGGAACCACCACAAACCACAAAAGGTCGGAGAAGGTATGGGTACCAAAAACCTCATCATGGTTTTATGTGTGTAGGAATCAAGTGAATATAGGGAGTGGTTCTTGAATAGTGTTTACTCAAGACATATGACCAAAAATGATTTATTGTTCTTAGCATTACCAAGATCAATAGTGGAAAAGTCATATTTGGAGACAACTTAAAAGGAAAGATCATTGGAGTTGGCAATATTAGAAGGAAGTCTTCTCCTTTAATAGAAAATGTATTTCTTGTTGATAGTTAAAACATAATTTGCTTAGTATTAAACAATTATATGATAAAGGCTATATGATTGTTTTTAACCATGCATGTTGTTTAATCCTTGAAAATGACAAAGTTATATTTGTTGATAATAAAAAAGGAAATGTTTATAAGATTAAGATTGATGCATGCATATGGATATAAAGTTCTCTTGTTGCTAGCATTAATGATAGTTTTCTTTGGCATAGAATACATGTTATATAAGCATAAACATCCTTTCTAAACTTGTCAAAAATGAACTTGTTAAAGGTCTTCCTCGTATTGTATTTAAAAAGAAAAAGTTATGAGATGTTTTCCAAATGGGTAAACAAGTTAAAACATCTTTTAAGAGCAATAACAATATTTTTACCGAAAAACCTTTAGAATTGCTACATATAGATCTTTTTGGTCCAACTAGAAATAAAAGCTTAAATGGTAATAAATATGTGTTTGTGATTATTGATAATTTTATAACACATGGGTTTGTTTTTAAAATCAAAAGATTAAACTATTTATAATTTGTAAAGTTTTTAAAGAAGGTTGAAAATGAAAAAGATTTTTTGATCATAAACATAAAGAGTGATCATGATGGTGAATTTGTTAGTGATTTGTTTAAAAAGTTTTGTGGAGAAAAAGGATATCATCATAATTTTTCAACACATAGAACTCTCTAATAAAATAGAGTTGTGGAAAGGAAAATCTGATTTCTTCAAGAAATGACAAGAACTATGTTAAATGAATTTGATATACCAAAATATTTTTGGGCTGAAGCTGTAAACACATATTTTTTAAATCATGTTACCTTAAAACCAAAGTTGTAAAAGACTCATTATGAGCTTTAGAGAGGGAGGAAACCTAACATCTCATACTTTAAAGTTCTTGATTCAAAACGTTTAATTCTTAACACCAAAGATAAATTGGATAAATTTGACTCAAAATCTAATGTTATATTTTTTTCTCGGTTATTTCTCCTCAAGCAAAGCATATAGAGTCTATAATAATAGAACAATTTATCTTGAAGAATTCATATATGTCGCCTTCGAGGAAACTCAAAATGACAAAATTGTTTAGCTTATTGATCACATTAATAAAAGTGGTCAACATTTGAGTCTTAATGATAAGACCTCCATGGAGGCTAACAATAAAAAAAATAAACAAAGACCAACCAAGCACAAGCAATCAATAAGTGATGGTAAGTAACTCTTTTATTCCACCAAAAGAGCTAAGGTACGTAATCTCTTACTCTTTTGAGTTAGTTATTGACAACCATTTTGAAGAACAAAGGCTATAACTTCATTTACAAATATAAATGGTCATTTTATTTTTGTTTCATATATAAAACCTAAATCATTTCTTGAAATTGAAAATGATGATAATTGAATTTCAGTCATGCAAGATGAGTTAAGCCAATTCAAAAAAAAATTATGTATGAGAACTAGTCCTTAGACATAACAACTAATTAATTATTGGAACTAAATGGGTTTTTAGGAGCAAAATTGATGAGCATAAGACCATTTTTAGAAACAAAGCTAAACTAGTTGTCAAAGGTTATAATCAAGAAGATATTGATTATAAATAAACCTTTGCACTGATGGCTTGACTAAAATAAACAAGAATGCTTTTAGCTTTTTGCATGCCATGCTAATTTTATATTTTTTAAAATGAATGTTAAAAGTGCATTTTCAAATGGTCTTATTATGGAAGAAGTGTATGTTGAGCAACCTCAAGGTTATAAATACTTTCACTTTCCCGATCATGTTTTCAAACTCAAATAAGCTTTATATGGTTTAAAACAAGCAACATGAGCATGGTATGATAGATTAAAATATATATTTTTTATTAATAATAGTTTTAACATGGGTAAAATTAACATCACCCTCTCCACAAAGAGAAAAAGGTAAAGATATCTTGTTTGTGTAAATATGTTACTGTTATTATACTCGGTGCAACTAAGAAATCTTTTTGTAAGGAATTTGCAATGAGCATGATGGGAGAATTATTTTTTTTCTTAAATTGCAAATCAAACAAGCAAAGGATGACATATTCATCAACTAAAGCAAGTGTATCACAAATCTACTAAGAGATTTGGGATGAAACATGTCAAAGAAGCTGACAACTATGAGAAAATCAACCAAACTTGATATGGATAAAAATGATAAGAATATAGACATGACCAAATATCGAGGTATAATCAATATATTCTTATATTTAACTGTAAGTATACTCGATATTTTGTTTTGTGTATGTCTATGTGGACATTTTCAAACATGTCCTAAAGAATTCCATGTTAGTGCTATAAAATGAATTTCTTTGATATTTGCAAGGTATAATTGATTTAGTGTTGTGGTATTTGAAAGGAAACGAGTTGAATTTGATTAGTTATTCAGATGCTGGATTTATCGAGTGCAAAGTTGATAAAAATAATACTAGTGAAACTTGTTATTTTAGAATCATCACTAGTATATTGGGCTAGTAAGAAACAAAACTGAGTAGCCCTATCAACAACTGAAGTCGAATATATTATAGCGAGTAGTTGTTGTGCACAAAGTTTATGGATGAAACAAACCTTAGAAGACTCTGGTCCTAATTTTGATAATATATTGTTGGTTAATTGTGTTTAATTGTTTATTTAAATTAATCACAATATTTGTAAATATTAGTTGAACACCTAATTCAACTCTTTTAGGTGTTATTGTTGCCTTAATCGTAGAACAACAGTTTCCAAAAATATACTTTTCTCCTACTTTCCACTTTATCACTTTTCAGCCCTTTTAGTTTTTTAAAATGCATTTTAGTCCAAATTTTTTTTTTCTTAGTCTTTGTTTTAGAGTTGAGAGATAAAGTCGTTAGATTCCAATGATAGAGAGAGAAAATATTTGTTGACATCGATTTACACCAATAAAAAAAAAGTCAATTTTGTTGTTAATAGGTTTTAATCAATGAGAGAACTTCTAATGGGGTGTTATTTGTCCTTCCTATTGCTTGAGATGATAGATTTGAGCTCAAGAAGGTTTTTGAATTCTAGTTGATTTTTGGTTTATGGACATGTTCTTAGGTTATTTGATCCCATAAACAAGCTTAGAAAGGTTTTTAGGGTATTTCTAGATGTTTTAGGTCACAAATAGGTTGAAAAAATAAATTTTATGAAAAAAATACCGCTACCTTGATTTTTCAGCGACTCTCTATTCATTGGATTCTGGAGACGTAGATGACATGTCTTCTATCTCACTTTATTTTTTTAAATAGTGAGCAGACGATGCGTTGTCCACCCTTTATTATTAGAAAAAAAAAGGCTCAATGAGTCGGCTATGCCTATGTTTATGGGCCAAATGCATGGCTTGGCCCGTGCACTTGGCCTAATTGATATTTTTTAAAATGGTATTTTTTTTGTTTAATTCTTTTTTAGCTTTTTAAAATTAAAGAAAAAATATTCATCCTTTGTCATTTAAGTTTCTCCTTTTTTTATTTTCATTAAAAAAAAACCTTTTTGTTTATTAACTTTAAAAGGGCTATTTTTTTTTCAGCCCCACACTTCGTGTGATTAAATAAAGAATAATTTAAGAGATAAAAAGTTATTAAATTCAATTTGATGCATAACCCAAATCACGAGTTTAACAGGTTGAACTAGATTCACTTGGGTTGTTTTTTTTTGTCTTTTTTGAATTGAATATTTATAATTTTTAATTTAGTCATTCAACATTCACTTCCTTTGGTATTGAGCCTCGTTATTTGTTTTGATTTACTTTTGATAGATTATCATGGTCTTATTATTTAGGTCACAAATTGAGCTGGTTAACCCTGATTGACTCGAGTCGATCTAACATGTTGTTGTTACAATATTTGAGAAAATAATTATTCAATATATCACTATTTCAATATTTAAAAAATATATGTGTTGGATTCTATATTCATGATTAATTCTTTTTTAGAAAACATGTCATCAATCCCTAAGGGTTTTTTTTTTTTTTGCATTAGAAAAAAAGATTTATCGAAGAGTGTGTTTTTAAAATCTTTGGGTTCAAAAATATTGTTATTGTTAAATAAAAATAATAATTTCTTTCCCCTCAAGATTGTTTCGGTCATCCAAAATGATTAATATAATCATAAGAATTTGTTTTATTTTTTAAAAAATATTAAATTGATAATATTTTTAATAATTTTAATAAAAAAAATAAAAAATTATTTTAAAGTGTTTTTACATATTAATAAACATTTTATACACAATTATTATGTTGCCATCAACATTTATATTAAAAAATATATAACTCTCTTTTACTATAATCAAATAACCCTCGAAGGTTTATCCTTTTAATAAATTATTGTATTTGGTATTAGTTGATCTTAAAAAAAATTATATGTTTTTTATACATATCATCAACAAGTTTGGTTATTTTCTATTTCCATAGCTGATTTTATCTTGTGATAATATTATAGAGAGAGGTTTATTAGCTTTTATTGCAAACTAAATTCTATTTTTTGTTCTATTGATACTCATCTAAATTTTAGGCTAACATATGAATTTTGAAACATTTATTTTAATTTTAAATATAAACAAAAATAATGCTATATAATTGATTAATTTTTAGAATTAGAAAAACTATTTAATTTATTATTAAAATAAAAACCAAGAGACTAATTTATAATTTATTGTGTTATTGAGTTTATTTGTCTAAAAATATGCAATGTGTATTAATGATACGTTAAACCGTTTATTATTATGTTAACTTTTTTTATTTTATTATAAAGAAAAAATTGTTTGATTAGTAACATAATTTATAGTTTTAAATTCAACCCCATATTTAATTATATTTCAAACATTAATTTTATAAAAAAAACTAAAGTAATTTCTTTATCTCACAACAATTTAAACTAAACAATTTATATTTTTAAAATTACTAATAAAATAACTTTTTTAAAATATTTTTAAAAAAAATTGCAATCACGTAAGCTAAACACTACCTAATCTAACTTGCATTTTGAATTTTGTTATCTTGACGGTGAGAGCAGTTGGCTTAAGGTTATTATATTATTTGACTAGATGACGAGCTGGGAGAGGTTTTTATTGTCCTTACTTGTTATTTTAATGAAAGCTTCATGTATTCAATTCATGGAAGTCTGTACAATGACAATAATGCCCCGAGGTAGAAAGATTGGTGAGGGAGTTCCACTTGTGTTACGATGAACCATACTTCTAACCCTTTTTTTATTTAATTGTTTTAGTTGCGAATGATTTCTTCATTATATTTGATTATAGGAGTAATTGACCAATTTATTTTTATATATTTGATACTATTCTTTGACATGTTCATCCTTATATATTTATTATTTTCTCCCATATACTTTTTTTTATTATTATTTTTTGATAAAATACCCCTCAAACTATAAGAACATAAAAAATGGGACTTAACTATAAAAAATTAAAGAAACTTGAAAACTTTAGGAAAAGAACTTATAAACATAATAACAATAAAAAGAAAAAAAAATGAAAGTACCCAGTAAAATCTAAAGGTTAAAAAAACTGATCTGATTTTGCAGGACACGAGTTCTAAAATTTTTTCATTAGACTCTATGTTTTTCTATATTTTCTATGAATTATTTTAAATTTTTTGAAATGTTCAAAGTTTTTGTCTTTTTGAATTTTTTAATTTTTTAAGTTTTTTTATTTTTAGATTCGGTTAACTTTTTAAAAAATTCTATTTTTTTATATACTTATAAATATATAAGTATATATGAATTTTAAGAAAACTCGCACATGGAGAAATTATGTTCAAGGATGATGAATATAATGTCCTTAAATCATGTCTCTCTCTTTTTCTAAATTGAAATTCACTTGCCAATAATTATTCTTCTAACTTGAATTTTAATTTTCAATTATGAAAAAAAAATTCTTTGTTTTTTCCTAAAAATATATTTAGAAAATTTGTTTCGTGTTAATAATTTTAAGGTGTTAATATATATATATATATATATATAAAGAGATACCGCCATTAATCTTACTAAAAGAAATATATTAGATAATATGTGGTAAATTAACAATTGAATTGGATTAGAGATCCCTATCTACCCACTCAGTGATGGAATCGGGATGGCTCGAGCCACTGAGTAAAAGGTGATGAGTGCTGGTTGGAAGACAACTAGAATAAGGTCCACACCATAAGCAGTAACAATCTGGCAACAGTCTACTTGTCATGATATGATTGGGGAGCGCATTGAGGGAAGCAAAACGCGTGGAATGGTTTTTTTATTTTAGGAGAAGGTGACTTGTTAGCAAGCAAAGAGAAACAATATGACATCCACGAACGACAGAAGATATTGGAAAAAGATGATGGTGAACCAATTAGCAAAAATAGTTTACATTTAGGAGTCAATAGATATACTTATCCTTTTGACATGACTCTTTTAATAATGACCCATGGTTTTTTATAATACACACACATACTAATTCTTTGTGTTTATACATATTGTGGTTTTCTTGGGTTTTCTATGGAATATAAATATCAATAATAATAATAAAATAAAAAAACTAAGCGTAGAGGTCATTTACCTGACACAAATGTATTATCCATCTTTTTACAAATCATTATTGATTAAAGAAGTGGTCTTTTTTTTTTTCATTTTAATCTCTGTTTTTTTTTTTTACAGAATCCTTTTCTAGCCAAGTTGATGGTCAATTATTTCAAAATTGTTAACAAAAACTAAAATTAAAGGATAAACGACCAAAGAGAAAATAGGTGGTTGTTTCCATTGATCTTTAGGTAATATATTTATGATTTTACAGATCATTATTGATTAAAAAAGTGGTCTTTTTTTTCATTTTAATCTCTGTTTTTTTTTTTTTTACAGAATCCTTTTCTAGCCAAGTTGATGGTCAATTATTTTAAAATTGTTAACAAAAACTAAAATTAAAGGATAAACGACCAAAGAGAAAATAAGTGGTTGTTTCTATTGATCTTTAGGTAATATATTTATGATTTTATATATATTTTAATAATGATAATAATATTAAAATTGTATTAATAATATGCTTGGTTGAGAATAAGCTTTAAACATGTAAGAATACATCAACAAGCATAGATCGAGTCCAAGAAGAAAGCGAAATGAATTTTTCATTTTAGTGCTCATAAATAAATCTTTATATCATACTTGATAACACTAACAAAAATGAATTCACACACTTTACTTTGCATACATTTTAAAAGGAATGATAAAACGGTTCTAAGAATTCATTAGGTTTAAACTAGCAAAACTAGAATTATACATGAACTAGTTGATCGTTTGGTGATACCAAATATTGTTTAGTGAGTTATAGACATCATAGTTTTCAATTGCATTATCTACTCTTTGAAAGAGTGTTGTTACATTTCAAACAATTATAAACCTTCAAGCGTTTAGGAGAAAAACTCTTGGTCATTGGTGAGATGCATCACAAAGGTAAAAAAAAACCTTAAAGTTGATATTTCTTCAAGTGGTGAAAAAAAGGACTCAATAAGGATTCATCAAGGACATTGTAATCTCTGGCTTGGATTACTTAATAATATAATACTCAAGACCGGTTTGGTGTGTGAGGTGTTGATGTGAGTTTGTTAAACCACATTAAAAATTGAGTTTGCAATGTCTCTTCCTTATCCTTTAAATTTACGCAATTTAATTATATTGTTAGTTAATTGTTTTTTTTAATTAATTGCAATATTTGTTAATATTAGTGGAACATCTAATTCACCCATTTAGGTGTTATTGTTGCCTTAACCTATAACAACAATTAGCATTAGAGTTTGGTTCTCATTTATATAACTTTGCTTAGACTTTGAGTAGAATTGCAGCCATTAGTTTTAATGTACAAATAGAAGGATCATCAACCTCTAGGCCACCTTTCTTTGATGGTAATGACTATGCCTATTGGAAAGCTATTAGTCAGTATCTTCAATCCATTGAATCTGATTTATTGTTATTTATAGAGAATGAACCTTATAAACCTACCAGAACCGAAAATGGTGTTACAATTCCTAAGGCAATGAGTGAGTATATGATGAAAATGGTGTTATATTATCCATTGCATGACAAGTGTTAAGGACTCGTTATGGTACTCACACTCAATATTGTATTCAACAAATCAAAGAGCGAGTTATAGTCCTTGAATAAATATACTTATTTGTTAAAAGATTATTTACACAAAGCAAAATCTTTGGCTGTCTCTCTATGGTGCAGGAAAACCAATGAATGACGATAAGTTCATCATTTGCATTTTTCGAGGATTAGGATCTGAATTTGATCTTATAGTAACAAAATTGAATGCAAGAGATATTTTTCCATCTCTTGAAGGAGTTATTGGCAAACTCCGTGAATTTGAAATTCAACTTTAAGAAGCATGAGCAACTAATTCCAACATTGCTTTTTATACAAATCGTGGCTAAAAAAACTCAAAGCCATGGGTGAACCCCAGCACTCAAGGCTATAATAATCACAATTTCACTAGAACAAATTCCATGGGTAATACTTCATCATCACGAGCTAAAAAGTCTCGATTCCCTCACTTTAATATGGGCTTATCTAGAACTAGTCAGAAACAATTCTCACATCATGGTGGTCATGGATATGGTGGCATCACTTGTTTTCAATGTGGGGGGCCTAATCACAAAGCATACAAATGTTTTGCTTTTGATGAAGATCAGTACAAAGCTTTAGCTACTATCAAAATTGGAGAAACTGTAGAAGAGATCTAGTATTCTGACACTGGTGCAAACCAACATATGACCTCTAACACAAATAAAGTTCAAGGTATTAACTCTTATCTTGGCAACGATTCTTTCATGGTTGGTAATGGTCATGACTTGCCTATCATTAGCACTAGACACATTCTTTTTCTTACCACTAATCTGAAGTTAAATGATGTTCATATGGTTCCTGCAATTAAGAAGAAACTACCATCTATCTCTCAATTTACAAGAGAAAAATAATTGTTATTTTCTGTTTTATCTATGGGGATTTGTTTTCAAGGACATGAAGATGAAGTAGGTAGTCCTTAAGGGCTCTATAAAGGATGGGTTGTATTCGATTAACCTACAACAACTTTCAACATCTCTAGTCAGTATTTTAGCTAATAAAGTATCTAGCATCTTGTGGCATGCACGGCTTGACCATCCTCAAGCTTGAATTCTTATAAAGTTATGTTTACCATCTATAAATAAACAAAATGCTTTCTATGAAGGCTATGTTTTGGGAAAATCAACAAAGTTACCATTTGAATCTCATAAATCCTATGCTACTTCTTTTCTGTATGCTCTTCACACAAATGTATGGGGTCCTGTATTTGTTTCTTCTTATGATGGCTATCAGTTTTATTTAATCATTTTTTATGAATATTCTTGATATATATGGTTCTTTCTTATGAATCGTAAATTTGACGTAGCAACAATATTATCTACACTCCTCAAGCAAATGGAAAAATAATTTGATGTTTATGTTAAAATAACTCAAAGTGATGGGGGTGATGAGTTTGTTAATCAAAGCCTGCACAATCTTTTAAAAACTAAGGGTATCATTCATAGATTCTTATGTCCATAAACACTAGAACAAAATGAATTGGATGAACGTCGTCAATGGCATATTGTGGAATCTAGATTAACATTGTTATCACATGCTTCTATTTCGAAACAATTCTAAACATCAGCTTTTCATACCACAATATTTCTAATAAATCATCTACCTACTTCAGTTATTGGTTACAACTTACCGCATGAAGTTATTTTTGGTGATGCTTCTACTTATAATTCCCTATGTGTTTTTAGGTGCTCCTGCTACCCATTACGTGCACAATTTGGTCGAGCAAAATTGGACTTTAAATCCACATGGTATGTGTTTCTTGGTTATTCAAATAATCACAAAGGATATCTCTATCTTAAACCTTAGACAAGTCGCCTCTACATTCTCATCATGTGAAATTTAATGAATCCCAATTTCCCTACAGATGCATGCATAAACCTGACATATATGTTTCTTAGTTATTTAAAGTTAGAGCACTTCCTCGACTACTCAAGACCATGACTGAAAAAACAATTGTCTCAGCTCAACAAATAATACATCATGTTTCAGCAAAAGTTATCCAAAGTGTATCAGTATCTCAGTCTCCAATTCCTAAACCAGTTCCTTTATTCACTGCACCAGAATTCAATACTTTAGCACCAGAGGCTTCTCCTATACTTGCTCCACAGCAACATCATCGTATGGTTATATGAGCTCAAATAAGGAAGATAAAACCTAAGGTATTATTCTCTTCACAACATCCAATAGTTGTTTGTTTTGTTACTGACCTTATCACTCAATAACAAGAGCTAGCGTACTTCAACATCTGCAATGGCATTAAGCAATGCAAGCTGAAATGGATGCTTTTCACACCAACAATACCTGAGCTTTGGTACCTAAACAACCAAACATGAATGTTATCAGTAGTAAATGGGTGCTCAAAATCAAAACACCATCTGATAGCTCTATTGAAAGGTATAAAGCTCGACTAATGACTCGTGGATTTACACAACAACCAAGCCTGGATTATGATGAAACCTTTAGTCCAATCATCAAACCAAGTACTATTTAGTTAATCTTTACCATTGTGCTATCTCAAGGCTTGTATGTCAAACAACTAGATGTTAGTAATACTTTCTTTATTATAACCTACATGAACAAGTATATTTGGCTCAACCCTAAGTTTTGAGGATTTCTCCCTTCCAAATCATGTTTATCATCTCCATAAAGCTTTGTAAGGTTTAAAGCAGTCTCTCGTGCCTAGTACCTAAAATTCATCACTTATATCCAGCAAATGAGATTCACATAATGTCCCTATGATCAATCTTTATTTGATCGCACTAAAGGATCAGGCATTCTTCATTTAATTATTTATGTTGATGACATTCTTTTAATAAGAAGTTCCTCTTCATAGATTGACAGGTTTATTGCACACCTATTTTTCATCTTCCATATGAAAGATCTTGGTGACATTCATTACTTCTTAGGTCTTCAAATTGCTTGTGATGAGTCCACTATCACTCATACAAGGTATTTACTGTTTCTTCTTTGAAAGTTTGGTCTTGATGGCACCAAACTTGTAAGCACTCCACTAGGGCCTTCTATGTCTATTGTTGATGGTGTTCCCTTAGTTAATCCTTTCCTTTATCGCCGTTTGGTTGGCTCATTATAATATCTCACTCTAACCAAACTCGACATCTCCTATGTTGTTCATCAAGTCTGTCAATTCATGCAAGCACACCATGATATTCACCTCATTATTGTTAAGAGGATTTTTCAGTATCTAAAGGATACTCTCAATATTGGTATTCACTACGTCCATACCTCTATTCATAAACTTCATGGTTTTTGTGATGTCAATTGGGCTAGTTACAAGGATGACAAACATTCCATTACAGGTTTTACTATCTTTTTAGGTGATAATTTGATATCTTAAGGTGTTAAGAAATAAGCCATTATGTCTCAATCGATAGCCGAGGCTAAATACTGTGTCTTAGCCTCAACTATAGGTGAGCTTATGTGGTTTGTGCATTTACTCAAGAATATTGGCTATTGTGTCCCTCCTTTAACGTTGTATAATGACAATTTAATGTCATTCATATAGCTAAGAATCCAATGTTCCATCACCATACAAACACCTCGAAATTGATGTTCACTTTGTTCATGAATGGGTTGCGAGTAATGTTCTCTCTTTGGCATACATTCCAGGATCGGATCAAATTACGAATGTTTTTACCAAATCCCTTTATACTACAAAATTTATTCCAAATCATGGCAAGCTTTGTCTAGTCTAGCCCCACCTTGAGCTTGAGGGGGGATGATGAGATATAGAGATATGCAGATGCAGAGATCTTGCTAAAATCTCTTTACTGAGAGATCCTTTATTGGGATCTCTCTACCAGGATCCTCCCTATTTATTCACTTCATGATCTCCATAATATTTGTAATTCATTATGTTTCTATAGTCTCTATAGACAAATCATCTATATATATATATATATATATATATATATATAGTAAGAATCAATCCTACATAAATGTCCTCCAATGCCTATTTAAAGGTAATAACAATACATAGAAATATAAGTTTAACTTTTCCTAAAGCATCATCTTTTTCTTTTTCAACAATAGCATGCTATAAATAATTGATAGGTTGAGAGACCTTTAGAGAAGGAGCCCTTATAGATTATGATGCTAAAGAATAAAAATATATATATTAGAAGACAAGTTATCCAATAAGGTATAATGAATAACTAAAGTATAAAGATTTCTCACCAAAAGTTTTTTTTTGCTCAATTTCCTAGCTAATCTACTTGCTAGATTTTTAGTAAGCCTTTTCTTACCATCTTTTGTAAAAGGTTCTTCATCATATAAAAGTTTCTTAGCCATCTTTTTTAAAGAAGGGTTTAAGATGATATATATATATATATATATATATATATATATATATATATATATATATATAGACACACACACACACACATACAGCTTTCTTGTACAATAGAAAAAACCTTAATTAATTTTCTAATATTAGCATAAAGTCTCACATTATAGAATCCAAAATTATGTTCTGTTAACTATATTGCATTTTTCACTTCCTTTAGAATTTTGAAAATTAGTGTCTAGATTAGAACTATTAATGGTATAGTACATTAGAAATGGAACATATTATACAAACTTTGATTGTCTTGCCACGAAATAAAGGTTATAGGGCTTATAAGAAAAATAGTTGTTCCTTTATAATAAATCTATTACTAAACTAAATTGTAGATTCTTTTAGGTTAGAATAATTTTTCACACTACAATGTTCTCCTCTCCCTTACAATTTATCCTTTGACGTTTAAGAATCAATAGCCATCTAGAACATGTTCTCATAGACACTAAAATGACCATGGATCGGTCACTCCTCCTTGTCATGGATAGAAAAATAATAGGGAGTCCAAATTTTACAACACGACACTAGATTCATGGAAATTTATAGTTTCCCATGCTTAAATCCACCATAAAATTCAATAAAAGTTTCCTTTTATCATGAAAGGGTGGTTGGTCTTCACCTCTCACTTGGCATTCCTCTAATACCATATATATATATATATATATATATATATATATATGATTTAACATAAAAGGTCTTAGGACAATTGTCCTACCATTAGCCAAGGTCACCATTATATTTAACTAGGCCTTATTGAATTTATAAGACTTGAAAAATATTAAATATCTATATACCCAAAAGAGAAGAAAAAAAAAAGCCACATGTTCTATCTAGAAGGAAAATTTGGTTCCTTTTTTCTCCTTCTTAAAATTAACACTATATTTAGGAGTACTTACTAATATGTCTTCAAATTGACCTATAATGAATTATATGGATGTACAAAGCTAACCTCTTGAGTATAGGCTCCTATCAAAGCCAAAACATATAGAAATATAATTTGCATCCTATACCTAAATACAAAGATGTTATTTGATTTGACTATAAAATGATAAAGTTGTCACATCTCCTTGCTAGGCTTAGTGGTAATCCTATATAGTTGGATTATGTCAAAGATCTATTAGCATGGTTTTATTCTCTTTATATATTGAGGTTTGCTTGATTTTTCTAGAGTGAAAGCCTTCCTTTATATATCTAAGGCAAATAAGTTATCTCCTTCTTATAGAATTTCTTCTTCATATTGCCCAGAGACATTCTTAAATCAATATTTTTAAGGAATGCTAATGATAGATCAGTGTACATTAGTGATTCAACCTATGTAATGCTAGAAGTGGGTGATAAGAGAAGGGTTTTATTTTGCAAAGCTTGAAGATGTCATTTATGTGTTTAAAGAGAGAAGTAATGTTAAGGTTTATCCTTTTTTTTTTTCAGAAATCATTGGTTTCTTCAAATAAGAATTGAGGGGGTTTTAAAGAAGATGAAAGGATAGGAAGTTAATTGATTGAATTGATAAATTAACTATAAATCAAAATTATAGTTATTGTAACTGTAATATCATGCCAAAAAGCTAGAAAATATTTTATTTAGAAATTTCTTAAATGTCTAACATGTTAGACAATGAAATATGATGGACATTTTGGAAAAATAGTTTTTGATTTTCAATGTCATTCAAGGTCAATTTTATGATTGATTGAAATATAAAAGGTAAATCAATATTCTTTCATTTATATTAAATAAAGAAATATGGATGCATTATTTATATCAAAGTTAAACCATTCATGTATCATGTGATTAAGAACAATGTTGCGGTGTCGCGGTCGCACAAATTAATTACCCTAGCTTAAAGCACAACACACAAGATAGTATAGAGCAAGTAAGGGGTCGATCCTACGAGGAAGATTTAGTTTAGATTTTTATGTTATATGTTATGCAATTTGGGGGGGGTTTGATTTATGATGATCTAAAATATAGAAGAAATTAAACTAGCAAACAAAATCAATTGAAACCGAAATTTATCAAGAAAACAAACCTTGGTCGCAGGCACACATCCACCAATGGAAATTAGAAACGATCCTTGAAACAAAAATTGCACTTTATGTTCTTAAATTTTATCTTTTCTTAACGTTGACTAATTAACGGATCCGCCGTATAACTAATCCTAACCAATAAACAATCAAAGTGTTCGCACTTATGATTCAATTTAATAGCAACTTTAAGAACTAGATAATTTCATCAAGATGAACATACAAGCTGTCCGCAGCTTGTGTCACTTTGTTCAAATGTTTTCCCTAAGTTCAATAATATGGTTCCGCCACAATTATCAAGCTTAGTTGCTTCACAAGTTTGTATATCACAACTCAAGTTTTGATATTAAACTTAGCAATAGATTGTTCACAACAATAACTTAGAGTCCGCTCTAGCAATCATCAACAACAATCATAGAAAATATGTATTGGAAAACAATCATACTCATTCATAACATAAACTGAAAATAAAAGGAAGAATAAATCTCACGATTCTTGAAATCTGAAGGTTTGTTGTGTCTTTGCAACCAAGAAAAGAGTTTAGCCTTGCATAACTATTGAACAACTACTCCTAAAGAATGAAGAGAGCATGATTTTTGGGTTTGTAGAGGAGAGAATTTGTGTTTATTCTCTGCTGGCTGCTGCCTCTTTCTGCTCTCCCTCTTTTCTGCTGGCTATCAACCCCTTCTCTTTTTTCCTTTTATATGCTAAGAAACCCTAGTCTCTATTTTACAAAATAGTCCTCCCTTAAATTGGTAGTTTACATTTAAGTACTTCAATAACTATTTTCCCTAAAAAGAAGAAATAGCCTTGCATGAAATCTTCAAGCTCTGACTTAGAGGAGCTAAATTGCTAATATAAAAACTTGCATGTCGGTTTAGATGCTTTGAAACATAATTTGGACTCATTTCTTCACGAAACCTGTTTGCTGACAGAATTCAGTTGTCATCTTTGAAAATTCATATCTCCCTCATATAACATAGTTTTTTGCTAACATTTTGAGCATTTATAGAGCTTTGAGTAAGGAATCCAAAAAAATTGAGTTTGCATCAATTGGACTCCTGAAGCTCCAGATATTGAATTTTGAATGGGCAAAGGTCAACATTGGCAGACTGCGAGATTTGACTTTGAAGGATGTGATTTCCATGATCTTTCTCTTTTTATTTTTCTTGCATTACATTTCTAGAAAAGTATGGATGTTAGCTTTTTAATTCCACTAGAATCACTTCGTTTCAACCTCTAGAACTCACGCTCTGCACAAAACATCGAATGAACGTCAAATCTGTCAATTACCTCCAATTACTCCCTTTTGCATTTTTCATCCAAAAATGCCTTTAAAATATAAAACAAAGAATATCAAGGCATTTTACATATAAAACATGGAAAAAACATTAGGTAGATGTGGGTGAAACTATCGAATAATATGGTTACATCAAACAAAATATTTTATTGTTAGTTTTTAAGAAAAATAATGAAGAAAAGTAAAATCAAACATCAACCAATAAAGAAGGTTAAGCTCGAAATTCATCTAAGAGATTAAGTTTCACATTAAGTGATTGATTAATCAGATCCTATATATATATATATATATATATATATATATATAACCTAACTTATGGATATTATAAATTGATATAAGCATATGTTATTATATAGATGTCTGCCAAAAAAATGTGTACATGTAATTAAGTGCAAATTATGCTAGGATTAAGATTGTACATTCTTTATATGTTATAGATTGTTTGTTTAAGATTAAGATTTTATGTTTATGTGAGATTTTATCTCTATAAAAATATAAATATATCATCTAATAGCTTAAAACAATGGTTAGTCTTATATACATAATTTATTATACAATTTACTCATAATTTTATGCTACTTATTGCTTTCTTTTATGTATGGCAATATATTTCTTTTCCTTACACATTTTACTAGTCATCTTACGCGTGCTTCAATTCAAGTTGAATGAAAAGTTAATTTTTTTAAAAAATGTTCAAGTGTTTTAAGTGTGTTTTTTAGCTTAAAGAAAAAAAAATTAATTGTTAAATAAAAATTTAACACATGAGTTTAATCAAATAAATCAAGAATTATATGTGTGAATAAATGTTAAAAAGAGTCATTAACGCTTGCTAAAAAATAAATTAAAAATTCAAGAGATAGATATATATTAAGATAGTTGATCTCGTGCCAAGAGGAGTTAATCAATTTTGTTTATTTAATTATATGTCAATTTTTCTTATAAGAAAATTAGTAATTTAAATTTCAATGACAAAAGTAATTTGCATGTATAATTCCTTCTTTTCTTATAAATATATTTTTCTCTAAAAGAATATAGTTTTTTTTTTCACTATATGCTTTATTTGATAAAAACTGAGAGAAATTAGAATAAATATTTAAAACAAATTTGAAAGATTTGAAATAATGCTAAAAAAAAAAGGTCTCTTCAATTAAAACCCCTTCATCTTATTAATGAGGTTCTTTTGTTATCATAATATTTATTTTATTTTAAAAAAAGCTTATCAGAATCATAAAGACAAGTTTTAATAAAAAAAAAAAATTTTTTGATAATCTTGACATGAATATATTAAAAAAATATAAGAATAATACATTGCTCGAGCGATTCCACAATAAAAATTTTAGAATTTATTTTTTATCTAATTATACAATAATAAAATAGACATGCATAGATAAATCAATTAATAAAGTTTTTTGAAAAATTCATGAATCCTTTATATATTTTTAAGTAATTTATTTAAATACAATTTAATTAAAATAGAATAAAAAATCCATAAATATCTTAACAAAAAATAAAAAGAGATTGTGCAATTAGGCTTGGGTGGGCCAGTACAAGGAGGCCAAGTCCACATGTTTTACCATCTCTTTTTTTAAAATAAATAAATTATAAGAATGAAGTGGTGTTTATAATGGTAAACAAGACGTCATTTACTAAGAGATTTTAAGTAACTTGATGTGACTAAAAAGTTAAGTCCCAATTTATTATATCAAAAATAAAAAAATCAACCTATTTTGTACTTGAAAATACTAAAAAAACACACTATAAACCTCTACAAACCAATATATAATCTCTAATCAGCCCTTTATTTGTTAAAAAACCAAAACATCATCCAATTGAGAGATCTTATCTATTTTTTCTAGTAAGATAAAAGGTAAGAAACACCTCAATAAAGCTCTTTCTATTAAATAGAACTTATTAATACAAAAATTAATTTTTTAATTGTTAAAATATTATTGACTGATAACTTCCTTTCCTATCTCTTATTTTTCTTTGATTTCTCTCTTATTGCAAACCTATGAAACATTGAAAAAATAGTTTTGAATCAAAATATAAAATGTTAAAACTAAAGGAATCAAATGAGTTTATAGAAAATATGTGAATAAAAGTGAAATTATTCATCTAAATTTCAAATGAGCCACATTTTTTTTTAGCTTGGTTATTTCCCTTTTAATTGTATATTTAAAAATTCAAACTTTATTGGCCTCTAATCAAGTTTAAAAATCCAACTAAAACCTTGAATTCCCCAAAATATACAAATAGAAAAGACCGTAAACCATAAGAAAAAGACCACAAGCCGAACCAAATTTTTTTCATTCAGACATGAACGCCTCTTCCCTTTACTACAACCAGCTTCATCCTTTTTTCTCTTTTTTTCTTTTTATAAGAGCTTCATCTCCTCATTTTTTTCAAACAAGGAAAATCACCTTGCAACTTGCAAGTCAGCAAATAACAAATGGAAATCTATCCTTTTAAGTTTCTTCCATACCACTCATATACTTTACCATCAAAGAATAATATTATCTTACAACCATGAAAAAGGCAGTCAATTCACCATTACATCTTACGTGTCCTCCAAGGAATTTGTTTTTTTCACAATACGTAGGGAATTAAGGAAAAAAATGCCTACAATGCTCCAACAAAAAGAAAGCTTCACAGCCGTACAATAAATAAACCCAAATGAGAGGGGAAAGAACACAAAAGATTAGCTTTGAACAGTCATTCAACAAAAAGCTCCAAGGTGCTTCATCTTTGACCAAAGAGATTGGAAATGACAAAGCACATAATGATCTTGAATAGAGTGATCATGTTAAAGTTTTAAAGCAGCAGAAGAATGGCGATGATCATAGCCAAATTGGACAGGAAGATGCACGCACCAATCTTGGGCAGCCCATTTGGAGCTCCCGGTGGTACTGCTGCAGCTCCACCACCTGGAACCGGGGCACTTGCTGTATTAGAGGGCAAGGGTCCCTCCTCAACATCAGATGCAGTTAACACTGGGTTTGGAGGCTCAGCTGGGGGCATGGCACCAGGTGAGATTAGCTGCATGAGAGCGCCAGGCTGAGCAGGGCTCATGTAAGGAGGTAAACTACTGTTATTGCCCAAGCATCGGTTCCCTGCAATAAAATGGAGCAATGTGTTACTAAATGGCAAACAGATATCACTACATGTCTGGTGGATAAATTTATTATGGAATTTCCCTAAAATCTGAAATGAGACTAGCACAAATAATGGCTGTTAAATATATTCTCAAGTCATATTGTATGATCCTAACCTGATTTCTACATGTAATATGCGAATCTATTTTTCTCAGCCTAGTACAGTATGAAATTAAACTGACATTTTCATGAGAACAAGATCATCTAAGGAATAATTTGTCCAGAACATAAAACTTCGTCCAGGATTCACCCTGTATTGTTGCATATAAACTAGAAACATCAGTGACTTACTCTTGTATCTGGCAGAAGTCAGAGGGAATTCTGTGATAACACCGCTGATGTTGGCTCCCATGACGTAGGAGTTAATTTCAACTGTTGAATCTGAGAAGAAGTCCCATGCCTGAGATACAAACTCATTGCTGAAAGTTTCCACATAAACTGAGAGCCCATGCGATTGCAGCTTTGGCACAACATTTGTGACACCAATGAGGAATGAAGAACTTTCAGGAAAGACAGAGGCCTTGCTGATGACCACGGAATTAGCAAAGTCTTTGATGTCCTTCAGTGCAGCATCTTGAGCATCTTGAATATCCTCTTCAATCCGGTACACAGGCTCATAATTGTTTTTGTCCCTAAATTTCATTAGAACTGAGCTGTTGGTGGACTCAATCATAACTTTCTTGGAAGTTGGATCATCATAACCAGCTTTGCTCAAGACATCAAGTACTTTGTCAGTAACGGGCAGTCCCTCTTTCTCTATAAGATAGGCTGCATTCTGAAACGAACAGAACAGACAACAAACATCAGTCAGGGTGGGAGCAACCTTCATTTTTTCTACCGAGCTGCATGAAATGTGGAAAAAAAAAATCACATATTCTTCTTTTTTATGGCTGCTGTTGATGACCTTATTCTATTATTCTATGAGAGAAATCCTCAGGCGTGCAATTATAGCTCAAAGGTTTGTACTAAGCATGTGAGCTACTCATGAGACTAGAAGCATGGCAGGAAGTTACGCCAAAGGATGCGGTTAATACAACCACAGGAACCAATGTCATCTTTATTGCTACAAAAGAAATGAAAATGCAGATTGCTAGCAGATGAGATATCTGAAATGAGCAACCATTGAATATGATGGTCTATTAAGTTTCATCAACCATGGAAACTAATACCATGTGTGAAATAGTTTCCAAGTCGGGGAAGAAACATAAAAGAGATAATATGTTCCACTGACAGAACTAACCAATTAAGCACTGCTTTTGTTTACTAATAAGGTGTAGTGTGATGATAAATTTGATTTTGATAACATGTTTTGCATCCAGCAGGAAAAAATGTAAAATTTCAACAAACAATCAAAGGAATATTAAGTGCAAGCAGTTTATGCAAGTTCAGAGTAAAAAAGCAGCAAATGCTATAGCAGGAATCAGATGATTCAAACAAAGGATCATGTACGAGTAATGTGAGCTTAGCAAAAACTCACCTCAATGCTAATCAAGACACCAGAGAGCGAGCTAGTGTTCTTTGCCAATGCTAAGAAATCAGACAATGTTAGAAACTTCCCTGAATTTCTGAAATTGGGATTCCGTATCAATTCAAATTTTGAATATGGATTGGAAATCACCGCTACAATGAAAAAAGAAACGGATCAATACAAAATCATTATCTTCAATGAAAACATTTTGACAATCATACATACACAAAGAAACATAATATGGAATTCAAACAACAACAACTAGATTACAAAGCAGAATTTAGAGTTCGGCAGGAGTAAAAAAAAACAGAGCAGAGGAATATTTCTGTTCCTTTTCTCACAAAATTCTACCTTCTAAAATGTAAAGAGAGCAAAATCAAAAGAATGGTGCCAGGCAAAGGGCATTTGCGTTTAGTATTGTTCCAAGAATTGTAATCTCTGTAATTGTTTTGATGTATTTATTCTCAAATCTCAAGTGGTGGGAATAGCTGGTTATGAGATCTTGTCTTGTGACTCCCACGACCAAGACATCATTTCCTTTGAGCCCTAGATGGATGTGTTTTTTTGGCTGGCAACTCTTTAATTGTCTTCCTCAATGTCCTAAATTATTTTAACTTTGTGATCCTGTAATGAGCATTCTATTACCCACGTAATTGTTTGTTTATAGGCCAAACTTTTTCCCGCACTAAAAGGAAAAAAAATTATAAAAAAGTCATGTTTTATTGGGAAGGGGGTGCAACAGAAGATTCAAAAAGCAAAGAAGTAAAAGGCAACCAGTTTGAACTTACGAGTTAAGTTCTGAATCTCACTCCATGCTAAGCTAAAGGTGAATATCCCATTGCCTGCCTTAATCTGTGGAATAATCTGTGAACGATTGCTGTAACTTGATTGGGCAACTGTTGTACTATCATAAAGATTTATAGAGCCTAAGCAAAATGGTATCCCGTCTTTTGATATTTGAACAGGGCAATCGATAACATCAGCACCATCTAAAATAGCTTTCTGGTAAGCCAAATCAGTGCAACCAGGGTAGTCTCCGCTTGCACCATTTTTTGAGATGACCAAAAGATTCACTGAACCATGAGAAAAGCAGGAAGGAAGAGGTAAGTACAAATGTTCAAAAAATGCAATATCCTTTGAAGTTAAATCTCATATAAAAAGAATCAGAAAATAATTTTGCACCTTGAGGTGTAACATTCTTGCCTAGACCAGAAAAACATTCTGCAATACAGAAGGAGAAATCAGAATCTCAAATTATTTATTCTCTGGATTAGGAGAAAAATCCAGACAGAACTTAAGCATTATAATCTTTAACTCCAACCGAAAGATTACAGCTAGGATAAGAAGAGAAATTGTCTCAATGGTTCTATGAGTCAATGATAACAGCAGTCACAGTACTAAACCTTTTAAGTTCGACCAAAATTTGAATCATGCTGTGATAAGGAATCAAGTATCAAGCATGTTCTGACATGAGAAGCTAGAAGTAGCAACAGTTGAAAGTTAAATGATGGTAGGCAAGCTAACAACTGCTCCCATAAAAAAATTACTGCCGAATGTCCAGTTATTTAAGTTGAAAAATACTAGATTGAACCAATAGTTCACGGTTTGTTCAGATCCATGATGCTTAAAGAGAAGGATTACAGCTTACCAATAGTCGCAGAAGGAGTTAATGGAAAGTCAGAGAGCACGCCATCAACAGAGAAGTCACCATTGTCAAAAAAATTGAGATACTCCGTTACAGGATCATAACTGTAATTGTAACTCAGTGGAACGTCATTATAAAAATCTGATACAAAAACCTCTAGCCCTGCCTTGTGTGCATCCGAGACAATAGAAGTATGAGGTTGTACGTAAGTACTTGCGTCTAAAGGCCATATGTATGACTTAGGGATAAGAATTCCAGATGCAAATGTCTTGATGAAAGTGAAGTTATTTGACAGAGAACCATATGTCTCATTTGTTGATGGCTCGATGACATTTGGTTCCAGAAACCGGAAGACCAGTTTTGTTATATTTAGGTTAAATCTCTTAACAATACTTCTCAAGAAACCCACTTCTGGTGATGAGAGATGATTAATGACAACCCTTCTTGATAGAGACAGTACGTAGTTTCTCATACTCAAATTGTGCTGTGTGAAGAATGCATCATGCTGCAAAAGTATCAGAACAAAAAGATTTGGTTGAAATAATAGATGGTAGTGCACGTTCCTCTGAATTAAAGGGAAGGGAAGAACAGCAACAGCAGTAAAGAAGGCTTCATGTTAATAAGTTCATAGAAGGTACTGGTGTAAGATAAAACAAAAATTATATTGCTCCTCTACCTGAATATTCAACCATAAGCCTGGTGGTTTTAAGTTAGCCACATCCTCAACAGTTTGTATGGGATAAATGTTATCAAACTTTTCACTCCGAGAATAGATTCCCTGAGTCACTGTCAAGGAAAAACAATGTCAGAATCAGAAGTTCAAGGCAGGAATTGAGAAGTTAAGAAACAGTTGATCCACACATACTGGTATGCTAAGAAAATTTTCATAGTCAATCTCATGAAGATCAAATTAGATAGAATCTCCTTCAGAGACTAATGAGCAGGTCCCTATCAGTAAAATCTGAAGATCAACAATGGGATATCCAAATCCAAAAACAAAACAACCCCCCATTGGTTTTTTCTTCAAATGTTTGATTGAAGTATGCTATCTGCAATAAAACTCTCAGTGTCTCTAAATGACCTGATGTTATTAACTGTCTTTCATGCTTGACCATTACTAACTATCACTTATACATCAAGCAAACTTCACAAACAGAAGGACTATAACAACAACAATAAATAATAAGAATGGAGAATAAACAGCTTGTACTTTTGTGATATTCTTATGCAAGTAAAAGGGGTAAGGTCTTGAGTTTGACTCCCGCCTTTGTCAATTCATTGCTAATTTCAACAAAAAATGAAAAGAAGGAAATGGCAGCTGATTCACTTGATTCATGCAAAGTTTTAGCAATCAACAATAAGAAAATCTGGATATTTCAAATGATCACTTCATGTAATAATAATACTTTACAAGAAGTATAGAAATAAACAGGCTGCCAAAAAATGACCAATAACCATATGAAGCAAGTTGTTGAAGTCTTAGCCAAACTCACAGAATACAAGTGACAATTCATTGAGAGTGAAATCCACTGTGAACCATCCTCGGTTAGGAATTCCATTAACTAGGTACAACTTATCCTTATTTTGCATAACTTGTGCAATGCTAGTATAATTGTCAAGTCTGAGATCAGGGGCACAAATCCCCACACGATCTTTAGTTAACTGCACATCACACCATAGGACAACATCCGGCAAACTTGTAAGCATTGCAAACTGGAAAGCAACTGAGCTAGAATCAGGAAATAATCCTGAAAACCCGCCACGTGCTATGACTAAAGGGGGATTTCCTGCAGAATGAAATTAATTAGTGAGCTTTTTTCATTATAAGGTCGATTGACTCTACTCAAATGTGTTATAGGGTCATATTTTTATCCATGCAAATTTACTGCAACACAGATTGCAAGTTCACTAACCAAAAATTGTTATTGCAACACAAATTACATCAAATTATTTTGTGAGCATACAAGAATTAGTTAAGTTGCAAGTTCAACATTTTTTGGGTATTCATAATAGAAATATTTTGGAAAGCAGCAAGAATCTTATGAGTAGCCATTTTTCTTGAAAGAATTTTATTGACCAACAAAATTATTTTTTTTTGGTCAATTTTCTCAACAAACTCAGATTTATAGAAACCTCCGGTTTTTGGAAAGCCAGGTTCAAGCAAATTAACTATCACATAAAACAATTGACTTATCAGAACTTAGAGTGTGGGGAAATGTAAAAATAAAAATGAAAAACCACCCACAACACCAATATCCAAAAGCCTGTAATTCATGAAAAAGAAATGCATGAATTTCATAAAAATTGGAGGTTTTCCATAAATGACATGATGTGATTTCTCCAAGAAAAGAAAGAAATTCAAGAATTCATTTTGCATAAGCCCATGATGAAATCAAAATCAGCTTTCGAAAAAGAAATCAATTTTAATCTTTGAATTTAAAGTAATCTTCAAGGCCCAATACAAACAAGTGATCTTAACCATGTTGTTCCTTGCTATTTTCTTAACTAAAGCTTATTTAAAACGGTGTTTAACGATCTAGGATACCATAAATAAAATTATCACAAATTCTTCTAATTATTCATTTATCATAAATCAAATGTAAAAAAAAGTAAAATATTGCATCTCTTGTATATTTTCAATATCTATTTAAGGCCAAATCTTCAAAGACGGAAAACAAACTTCCCTACAAATGCAACTAGCTACTAAGCTGTAATTCTAAAATAGAAAATCGAGCATCACATGCATTTTCCTAGCAAACAAACACAAAATCTAGAGGGTGAGAGAAATCTGAGTGCGTGGTAGTGAGAGAAAAGCAAAGACAGACCGGTGAGTGTTTTCCAGGTACTAACAGATCCCTGAGCAGAGACAACAACCACCAATGACTGAAGTAGTAGCACAGCTAGTAGAGGAGTGAAGAACGAGCGTAAGTTACACATTGCCGGAAAATCTAGCCGGCGACTTGTTGGAGGAGCCTAAGCAAAAATCCGGCCAAGTTTTCTCGATAAAGGCGACAGATTTCCCGGGGGGGGTGGGGTGAGTGAGGGGGAGAGAGAGAGATGGGAGGAGGGGAACCTTTTCAGACAGGCTTTTAACAGATTTGTTAATGTAGCGAGCCTTTTCTTTCTTCTTTTTTAGTGTTATTATTTGTTATTGCAAGTGTTTGACCGATGTTTTAACATGGATTGTCAACAAGAGCCGCTAGGTTTCGAGGAAACAATATTTATTTTAAAAAAATATATTAAATTGATAATTTTTTAATATTTTTAACGATCTTAAATTCTTAATAAACAAAAAATTATTTTGAAGTGTTTTTTTCAAATTAATAAACATTTTATACACAATTATTATGCTGCCATTAATATTTATATTAAAAAAAATATATAATTCTCTTTCACTATAATCAAATAACCCTTGAAGGTTTACCCTTTTAATAAATTATTGTGTTTGGTATTAGTTGATCTTATATATATATATATCATCAACAAATAAGAATAAGTAAAAAAACTGAAAAACTGATTAAACCGAGAAAACTAGAAAAAAATAACAAAAAAACCAAACCGTGAAAAAACCAATTAGAATTAAAAAAAAAAAATTGACCGGTTCGGTTCGATTTTGGTTTTATAAGCCTGAAACCAAAAAATCAAACCGAACCAAACTGAACACAAATCGAAAAAAACTGGAAAAAACTGAGCCAAACTGGAAAAAAATCGAGCCAAACAAAAAAAATGAGCCAAAACTGGAAAAACCGAGCCAAATCAGTTTAAACCGGTTATTTTTCTAAAAAAATCAAACCAAAACCGGTCAATTTGAACTGGTTTTGATTGTTTTTTTTTTAATTCAGTTTAGTTGTTTATTTAATAAAAACTGAACCAAACCGAAAATTATCACCCTATCGACAAGTTTGATTATTTAGCTTATTAATAAGCTTATACAGTTTAAATTCTATTTACATAACATATTTTATCTTATGATAATATTATAAAAAGAAGTTCATTAACTTTTAATGCAAACTAAACTTTCTTTTTTTTTCTATTGATACTCATTTAAAATTTAGGCTGATAGATGAATTTTGAAATGTTTATTTTTATTTTAAATATAAACAAAAATAATGTTATATGATTAGTTAAATTTTAGAATTAGAAAAACTATTTAATTTATTATTAAAATAAAAAAAATAGAAAACTAATTTATAATTTACTCTATTATTGAGTTTATTTGTCTAAAAATATGTAATATATTAATGACATGTTAAAAATAATAATTTATATTTTTTTATCTAATTATAAAGAAAAAATTGTTTGATTAGTCAAATAACTTATTGATTTATATATAATTATATTTTAAATATTAATTTTTTAGAAACTAAAATAACTCGTTTATCTCGTAATAATTTTAACTAATTATATATTTTTTAAGTTTATATTTTTAAAATCATTACTAAAATTACATATTTAAAATATTTTTTTAAAAACAACAATCACATAAGCTAAACACTATCTAATCTAACGTGCGTTTTGAGTTTTGTTGTCTTGATGGTGAGAGCCAGCTGGCTTAAAGTTATTAAATTATTTGATTGGATGATAAGCTGAGAGAGGTTTTTGTTGTCGTCACTTGTTATTTTAATGAAAGCTTCGTGTATTCAATTCATGAAAGTCTGTACAATGACAATAATGTCCCGAGATAAAAGGATTGATGAGGGAGTTCCATTTGTGTTTTGGTAAACCATACTTCTAAGTTCTAACATTTTTTAAAAAAAAATTTAGCTGCAAAAGAGTTATATATATATATATATTAACGTGAGTGATTGGGCCAGCTTGCACGCACCTTGAGTAATTTCACGGGCACAATAGTTTTTTAAAATATACTTTACTCCTTCTACTTTCCCACATTATCACTTTTCAGCCCCTTCAGTTTTTTTTTTTAAATTCATTTTAGTCCAAAATTTTATTTTTTTTATTTTTTAGTCTTTGTTTTAGAGTGAAGGGATAAAGTCATTAGATTCCAATGATAGAGAGATAAAATATTTGTTGACATTAAGTTAAACCATTAAAAAAGCCAATTTTAATGCTAATAGGTTTAAATCGATGAGAGGAGTTCTAATGGGGTGTTATTATGCCTTCTTATTGCTTGAGATGATAGATTTGAGCTTAACAAGGTTTTTGAATTTAGGTTGATTTTGGATTTATGGACATGTTTTTAGGTTATTTGATCCTATAAACAAGCTTAACAAAGTCTTTAGGGTATTTTTTAGATCTTTTAGGTCATAAATAAGTTGAAAAAATGAATTTTATGAAAAAAATACAACTACCCTGATTTTTCAGTGATTCTCTATTCATTGAATTCTAGAGACATAGATGACATGTCTTTTGCCTTATTTTATTTTTTAAATAGTGAGCAAACAATGCATTATTTACCCTCTATTATTAGGAAAAAAAGGCTCAACGTGCCGGCCATGCCTAAGTTTATAGGGCAGATGCGAGGGTTGGCTTGCACATTTGGCCTGATTAATATTTTTTAAAATGGTATTTTTTTTTTGTTTAATGCTTTTTTAGCTCTTTAAGATTAAATAAAAATATTCATCCTTTTTCATTTAAGTTTCTCCTGTTGTTATTTTCATTAAAAAAAAAACCTTTTTGTTTATCTAACTTTAAAAAAGGGCTATTTTTTCTTTTTTTAGTCCCACATTTCGTGTGATTAAATAAAGAATAATTTAAGAGATAAAAAGTTATTAAATTCAATTTGATGCATGACCCAAATCACGAGTTTAACAAGTTAAACTAGATTTACTTAGGTTTTTTTCTTTATTATCTTTTTTGAATTGAATATTTTTTATTTTTAATTTAATCCTTCAACATTCAGTTCCTTCGGTATCGAGCCTCATTATTTATTTTGATTTGTTTTTGATGGATTATTATATTCTTATGATCTAGATCGCAAATTAGGTTGGTTAACCCCGATTGATTCAGGTCAATCCAACATGTTATTGTTACAATATTTAAAAAAACAATTATTTAATATGTCACCATCTTAATATTAAAAAATATATCATAAAACATGTATTGGATTTTATATTCATGATTAATTCTTTTTTAGAAAAAACAACATAAATCTCTAAGGGTTTTTGTTTTTCATTAGAAAAAAAAAAGATTTATAGTATAATGTGGGCTAATATTCTAGTTTAGATTATCTTGCATCCATCAAAGTTAAATTTCTTAATCTTAAAGATTTGTTTTCTTTCTTTATTTTTTTGGATTCCAACATTGAGATAAAGATTTAAAAGAATTTATTAAATTATTTTTTAATACATCAAATCAAAATAATGTGAAGAGTGTGTTTTTAAAATCTTTCGGTTCAAAAATACTGTTATTCTTAAATAAAAATAACAATTTATTTCCTCTCAAGATTGTTTCAGTCATTCAAAATGATTAATATAATCTTAAGAATTTTATTTTTATTTTATTTTTTTCATAACTCTTTTAAAAAACAAAATTTAAATGATTATATAGAAAACATATTTACTTGCGGATTAGGCTTATAAGTTTGTAAGGGTATTCCAAATATAATCTTGTGAAAAATTACAACTGGGCAAACATAGATTCAGGTTGGTGATAGTGGTATGTATGGTATTTATTTCATTTGAATCAACATTGAATGACATGACAAAACATAGTTTCTCATTGTCTCCCAAAAGCAAAAAGCATGACTTTTTTTTTTCTTTCATATAAATTCAAGAAAGATAACAACCGCGAGGAATTATATTCGGTCACGGAGATAAAGCATAGAGAAATAAAGAAGTGTGAGGCTGGTGGCATCATTGTGGAAAGATGAATCAACATCTTGCTTTACGGGCTTGTTACCACATTATCCATAAGTATTGACCAATGTTATATTCTTCTAAGAGGTTGTTTGAAAAGTGTGGTTGTTATTGTTTTTCAAAATATTTTTTATTTAAAAATATATTAAAATAATAATTTTTATTTTTCAAAAATCAATTTTGATATCAGCATATCAAAATGATTTAAAAACACAAAAAATATTAATTTGAAGCAAAAACAAAATTTAAAATTTTTTAAAAACGCTTTTGAAACGCAAAAATAAACATAGAATTTGATGATTATTTTATTATTTTGTTTAAATCAAGTGTTCTAATTGAATAAATATTGGTTTTTGTTTAATAAAATAAACACTTCTTCATAAAAATGATAAAGTTTGGAAAAACCTCAAATTAAGATGAGCCTTTCAAGGCTAGTGCCATGGATTTTAGAAGAATTTTTTTAAAAAAAAATTGGATTGTATTGGTGGTTCATGAACCCCTCGAGAGCAAGTCTCTTATCAGGATAGATGACTCTCTAATATTTAAATTAATAAATCATGAGAAGTGAATATTATATAACAAAGAGAACAAAAACATAAAAAAGTGCATGTCGTGGTTGTTGTGTGTGGGTGTTATATTATGGCTTGTTATATTTACCAGTGGAGAGTGGATTTGCAGATATATCATGCGAGAATAATCATGAAGAATAAATATCTTTACCATGCAAGGCAACCCATAAAATGAGTCGTTGGTTGTTGCGTCACACTATTAATTGGTGAGATAAGGTAGCATCGTAGTAGCCGTTGGTGAGACATGTTGATTCCCACACTAATAACTCTATAATAGAGAATTATGTATGTGTTATGTAACACTAGTAGGTGGTTGTGCTGCGTCGTATTGACAAGATGTGTAACACTAGTAGGTGCTTGTGTGGAATCGTACTTTTATAACTTTTATAATAGAGAATTAGGTGTGCTTTGTGTAACACTAGTGAGTGATTATGCGATGTTGTGTTGATAAGGCATTCATAACTTCTGCTAACTTAGATGTGTCAAGTGTTTGGGCAACAATAGTACGTGCATGATAATATTTTATCATTTTTCATTTCTTCTTCCCTCCCAACCTTAGATGTGTCAAGTGCTTGGGCAACAATAGTACGTGCATGATCTTATCAAATGCTTCTCAAATAGAATAACAGTACAAGTTGTCCAGTTCTAACCATCAAATTGTTAGGTAAACAAGTTTGAATACACACATAACAATATGGTTATTACATGTCTGTTAAAATAACTAAATTAAATAAATTTAAATTACAGTGCATTTAATGAAAGATTAACTCAACTAGGGTAAAAATTATTAATGCAACAACTACAACAAATTTATAATAAAATGAAGCCACAGTGCAATGAAGCTATAGTGATTCACTCTAACCATGACTCTCTTATCAAAAGTATAAAGTAGACAACACCACCATGTTTTCATTCAAACTATTTTATAATAAAAGAATTAACATTAAGATATGCTTTATAAAGCATATTAAACATAAATAAAGACTTATGTTATCAACATAGCAATTATATTCTAATTACTTATTGTACAAATAAAATAACCAATTCTTATAGTTAAAACACACATTACACAAGCAAATGAAAAATGGTTGTGCATAGAAACAACAAACATTATTCAATAATAGTCAGTTGTAACATTATTTAAGCAGGATATAATGACATGTCATTTTAAAAAACAGAACCTCACCTCTAGGTCTAAGGCTTTGAAATTTGTTCAAACATTACTTTTAGCCAAAAGAACTTTTTATCAATATCTCCCATTATTGCCCACATCTCCATCTTGCTTCTTAACACAAAAAAACTCAATAGAAAAAAATGTGTAATTCACCACAAAAATGAAC